>PVKY010003030.1:0-23081 GCA_004027775.1 Bradypus variegatus | reverse complement strand
TCTTCCCGGAAGCCCAGAATTTTCTAGACCATCAATTTCTGGTTTCCTTGTTCCCAAGAGTTCAGTTCTTAGCTTATTCTTTTCCTCTCATATTTTACTATAAGGTACAAGAAGCCAGGCTGCATTTTCAGTTTTACCTTGGAGATCTCTTCAGCTAAGTATCCCAGCTCGTTGCTTTCAAATTTTGCCTTCCATCTGACACCAGGATTCAATTTTGCCAAATTCTCTGCTACTTTAAAACAAGGATGGCCTTTCTTCCAGCTGGCAATGACACATTCAACATTTCTGTTTAAGGCCTCATCAGAGGTGTCTTTAGAGTCCATATTTCTACCAATCATCTCTACTAAGCAATCGAGGCCTTTTCTATCAATCTCCTTGCAATTCTTCCAGAATCTTCCCCTTTTCTATTTAAAAAGCCATTTCAACATGTTTGGTATTTGCAAACTCAGCAGCGCCCCACTTCTGTGGTACCAAAATCTGTTCCGGTTTGCTAATGCTGCTGTTATGCAAATCACTAGAAATGGATTGGCTTTTATAAAGGGGATTTATTTGGTTACAAATTTACAGTTCTGAGGCCATAAAAGTGTCCAGACTAAGGCATCAACAAGCAATACCTTCACTGAAGCACAGCTAATAGCGTCCGGAACACCTCTGTCAGCTGGGAAGGCATGTGGCTGGGTCTGCTGGTCTTTTGCTCCCAGGTCATGTTTCCAAAATAGTATTCTCCAAAATGTCTCTGGGCTTGTCTCTCTTAGCCTTCCTGGGGTAAACTGTAAGCTAGAATCTCTTAGCTAAGCATCTCCAAACATCTTTCTGTCCATATCTCCAAGCATAGGCTCCCAAGTGTGTCTCTAAATGTCTCTCTCAGCTACTCTTGGGGCATTTTGTGCTCTGTCAGCTTCTCTGGAGCAAACTTTGGAGCATCTCAAAGCATCAGCAAGAGTCTCTCCAAAAGTATCTCTCAGCTGTTCTGAGCTCCTTCTGTTTGTGAGCTCTTTTGTAGGATTCCAGTAAACTAATCAAGACTTTCCCTGATTGGGTGGGGTCAAATCTCCATGGAAACATACAATCAAAGGGTCACACTCTAATCAAAAAGATTAATAAATCTGTCCCCACAAGATTACATTAAAGGATACGGCTTTTTCTGAGGGACATAATATATACAAAGCAGCACATTTGGTAAACATTTGTCTGTTTTCTGTCTCTATGAATTTACCCACTCCAAGTATTTCATAAACAAGAAATCATAAAGTATTTGTCCTTTTGTGTCTGGCTTATTTCACTCAACATGATGTCCTCAAGATTCATCCAATTTTTTAGGTTTTCTTTATATATTCTGGATATTAAACCCTTGTCAGATACATAGTTTCAAAATATTTTCTCCCATTCTCTAGATTGTCTTTTTTCTTTCTTGATAATGTCCTTTGATCCACAAAAGTTTTTAATTTTGATGAATCCTATTTAATCTATTTTTTTCTTTTGTTGCTTTTGCTTTTGGCATAAAATCTAAAAATCTATTACCTACTACAATGTCCTGAAGACATTTATCTATGTTTTCTTATGAGAACTTTATAACATTAGCTCTTATATTTAGATCATTGATCCATTTTGAATTAATTTTTGTATATGGTGAGATGCAAGGGTCCACAATGATTCTTTTGCATGTGGATTTCCTGTTGTCTCAGCACATTTGTTGAAGAGACTATTCATTCCCCATTGAATGGACTTGGTGCCCTTGTTGAAAATCAACTGGCCATAGATTTGTGGATTTAACTGTGGACTCCCAATTCTATTCCACTGGTCTGTAAGTCTATCCTTGTGCCAGTACCACGCTGTTTTGATTACCATAGCATAGCAGCAAGTTTCAAAATCAGGCAGTGTGAGCTATCCAACTTTGTTCCTTTTCATGATTATTTTGGCTATTTGGGACTCCCTTCAATTCCATATGAATTTGAGGATCAGCTTTTCCATTTCTGCACAAAAGGCTGCTGGAATTTTGATAAGGATTGCATTGAATTTGTAGATTGCTTTAAGCAATATTGACATTTTAACAATATTGTATTCCAATCCATGAACATGAGATATCTTTCCATTTATTTAGGTCTTCTTTAATTTCTTTCATAGTATTTTATTATTTTCAGTGTAAGAGTCTTTCATCACTTTGGTTAAATTTATTCTTCTGTATTCCTTCCTATGTTGTGTGTCCATTAACATATATTTTAAATGCTACTTTACATGCTTGCCTATTAAGTCTATAGTGAGAAAAAGTAGTTACAAATTCCAAGTATGAAAATAAAGGATCTTATATTTACTTAGGTAGTTACCTTTACCAGTGCTCTTTATTTCTTCTTACGACTTTGAATTACTGTCTAGTGGCCATTTATTTCAACCTGAAGAATCCCCTTTAGCATTTCTTATAGGGCAAGTCTTCTGGTAATGAACTCTTTCAGCTTTTGTTTATCTGTAAATGTCTTAATTTCTCCTTCATTTTTGAAAGATAATTTGCCAGATACAGAATTCTTGGCTGACAGTTTTGTTTTTTTTATTTAAGGACTTTAAACATGCCTTCCCATTGGCCTCCATGATTAGAAATCTGCTATGAATATCATTGGGGATCCCCTGTATGTGACAAGTTGCTTCTATCTTGCTGCTTTGAAAATCCCCTCTTTGTTTTTGAATTTTGACAATTTCAGTCTAATAGGTCTTGGTGTAGATCTCTTAGAGTCTATCCTGCTTGGAGTTCTTTGAGATTCCTGGATGTGTATATTTATGTCTTCCCTTACAATGGGGAAATTTTTGGCCATTATTACTTCAAATACTTTTTCTGCCCCCTTCTCTCTCTCTCTTGTCCTTCTGAGACTCTAATGATATGTTGGTTTGTTTGATGGTGTCCCCTATGTCTCTCAGGCTCTGTTTCTTTCTGCTCCTTACACTGGATACTTTCAATAGTCTTGTCTTCAAGTTCACTGATCCTTTCTTCTCTGTTCAAATCTGCTGTTGATTCCATCTAATGAGTTATTCACTTCAATTCCTATACT
Organism: Bradypus variegatus; assembly: GCA_004027775.1. NCBI lineage: Eukaryota > Metazoa > Chordata > Mammalia > Pilosa > Bradypodidae > Bradypus > Bradypus variegatus. Next base: position 20,043 of record PVKY010003030.1, on the reverse strand, counting down.
TTGAAGCCTCCAAATTTCTGTTTGGTTCCTTTTTATAATGTCCATCTGTTTGTTTTATTTAGACAACATTTCCCTAATTTCCTTTAGTTCTTTGTATATGGATTCCTTTAGCTCCTTGAACAGATTTAAGGTGGTTGATTTAAAGTTTTTGACTAATATTTCCAATGTATGAGCTTCCTCAGGTACGACTTCTGTCAAATTCTTTTTTTCCTGTGAATGGGCCATACTTTCCTGTCTCATTGTGTGTTTTGCAATTTTTGTTGAGAACTAAACATTCTGAATATTATGTTGTTATAATTCTGGAAATCCAGGTCTCCCATCCATTCTGGTTTTTGTTTGTTTGTTTGTTTTTGTTGTTGTTGTTGCCTGGAACCATCAATTTATTACTTTTCCAAACTATTTTTGCTTCCAAATGGAGAATGGAAAGAGAAAAAAAATAGGTGCTGCCTCTTTAAGTATCCTCTGCCCCTTTTGTCTGAGGGGAGTTGGATTAATGGCTGTACTCAGAGCTCCCAGTGCCCCACCCCCCTGATCTGAAGTAGCTGATCAAAAGCAATGATTAGTGATCAGACCACACACACCCCAGACTTTGGAGGACCAGGTCCTTGCAGCCCACCCTGGTGCCACAAGCTGCACCAGGAGTCTGGGCTGTGATCCCACTGCTGCAATCAGAGGGTGCAACTCACCCATGTTTACTGCAATTTACCGGCCCCTTCCTTCTGCTTTTCCCTGGATGCTACACAGTGTTTCACTAGATTCCAGAGTTTCAAAATAGTTAATTCAGACAGTTCCCACCAGCACAATCATTGTTTTGGTGGAGGGACTGTTTCCTGTAGCCCCCTATTCTGCCATCATCCCACAGTCCTCTCCCTACATTTTTATGTTTTAAATACAAACATTTGCATATTTTATTTAAACTCTCCTGGGTTGGTTTCTGTTATTTGAAAGCAAAAAAAAAAAAACCTCCAACTAATATAGAAATTGAATTGGTATCAGAAGTGGGGGTGTTAAAAGAGACAGTTTTTCAAAGAAAGTATGAAGCGAGCTGAATTGAGGCAGAATGAGGGTCCGTGAGGACACACCCATCCTTGGATGGTTACTGGCACTCCTTGCTATGTAGTAACAGATAATTAAACAATTTTCAGTGACCTTGTGGGAGGTCAGAACATGGGTCAACCAAGGCTGAAGCTTTAGGAAACTTGGTAGCTAGAGTCCAGGGTATCAGTATGTGAGCCTTCAGAAAGCGCTGCAAGACAAGCTTCATTTTAACTTTGCTCAAGATTGGAAAGAAACAGAGCAAATATTTAACTCTATGAAGGGAAATTCTTCCATCCTGTAGCCCGTGTTTACCAAGGATCAGGTAATTAGGCACTTTGCTGCTAGTGGCAGCCATGTTCACTGCATACCCTTTCTCTAAAACAAAAATGGGCAACTGAGCAGGGAAGTCTGTGAGCTTAGCAGCTGGAATGAGTAAGTCTGGGGAGAGCCCCACGAGCGAGAAACCCTTCAACCCTGGCCCCTTTAAAGTACCCCCTCTCGTCAGACAAATGTGGTGGAGTTTCCCACTGTCAAGTGTCACGAGGGCAGGCAGGGACAGCATTCAAGAGAAATTAGAGAAAAGGCCTCCCTCTCACCCCAAGCCAGACTGAGTTCCTCTTCTCACTCTTAGCCGAAAGCAGACACCAGCCCCCATACTTGGTGCTGAAAAACCCAAGCCCTGGGGCATGCTCAGTCCAAGGTTGAATGTTCAACCGGACAGGCTTTTGTGGCATTGGTTATTGGTAAATGGCAGGCCCCCAAATAAAACTGACAGGTGACCAACTAGGGATTTATGGGGGTTGAAACTTTAGGAATCCCTCAAGCTTGGCAAATACGAATGGGTGATTTCTCGTTCTCTTGGACTAGTACCAGAACCAACAGGAAGTGGAATGCCAGAGCAGCTGCCTCCCCCTCCCAGAAAAAGCTTTCCCAGGCCCCTCTTAAGGGTGGTCATGAAAGATTCTAAAGAAGGGATCCCTTCCCAGTGGGCAGAACCTGGGGTAGCCACATTTGCCAAGGAAGTTAACTAGGAAACAGACCCCTTGCAATTCACTGTTCCTAAAGTTTATTTTTCTCTATCCACCTGGAAGGCCATAGTTTGTGCTTTGCCTGGTGTTTCCTTTTTTGGCTCTATAGATCAAGGAGAGTAGGAAAGGTTGAACTGACCACTTAGTCTATCGATTGAGGGGGGCTCTGGGAGCCGTCTTAGAGGAGGTCAAGCAGAAACAGAGGGCTTAGATATCAGCTGGAGATGGTGGGCTCTGAAACGCAGCCCCTGGAAGTGAGGGTGCAGCACGGCTTGGGCTGCCTCTGAATTGACTTCGCAGTGTGGGAGGACGGGGTTAGGCAAGGTGACAAGGAAGGGGATGTCTGGGAAAAGTCACCGGAATGGAGCAAGAGTGGGGGCGGGGCAGCCCCTGAGCAGAATGACCTGGAACGGGCATGTTGGGCTTTGAGGTTATTAGTCTGTCTGCCTGGTCCCCTTTTCCAGTAACCCACCCTCACAGACCCTAGCTGATAGGAGCAGAAAGGAGGCCCTGACCCAAGCCAGGCCAGGAACGTGGACTCAAGACCAGGAAATAGTTCTTTCTGGTGAATGGACCCATGGCACATCAGCTTGGCAGTCACAATACAGGCGAGCAAAGGGGAGTGGTGAGTGGTGGTGGGAGAGAGGTCCACAGGCTGCCTGCCTCCAGCTCTCCATGGCTGGGCTGTATCTCTTGGTCCTGTGAGATAACCCTATAAAGCTCCCTTTCCTGCTTCAGCTAACATAGGCTGGTTTCTATGCTCAGAATCACTCTTGTGCTAGGACAGGGGTGCTGAACTGGAGTATGGGGTGAGGCTGCAGCTGGAGAACCGGATGAGGATCTGAATGGCACCAACCCCTCCCCCCACCTCTTCCCCCACCCTGCTCTTCAGGCTGCCCCCACAAGCACGTTCTGCAGCTCCAGACACCTCAGGCTCTCTCTCTGACTCTCGGCCTTTGCACATGCTGTTCCCGCCCCCCCAACCTTCCTTCTGCAGCATTGCTCTCCTTTCCACTCCCCCTTTATCTGCCAGGCTAACTCTGCTCAGCAGCTCTAGGGCCTTGCCCAGGGGTCCTCCTCTTTACTCCAGCTACTGCACTGTGATGACCTGTTTACTCTCTTTGGGGGCAGGGACTCTGCAGATGGTAACTGGTCTCCTGGCTCCAAACATTGTGCCAGGCTCCAGAGGGCTGAGAGAATGAATGAAGGGGATGCAGTCATGGCTGGACAAGGTGAGGCTTTCCCGGGCGGGAAGGTTTAGGGGGCTGCAGGCAAGGAAAAGGAAGGATAAAGGCCCTGATCCAGCCAGTGTGGGGACACCCCAATCAGAAGCCTGATACCCAGTGACCCTGGAGCTGGCGTCTGGAGTTCCCTCCACCAGACACTCAGAGGCCTGACTCAGCTTCAAGGAGGCAGCCAGGCTAGACTCACCTGTCAGAGCGGCCCCTTTATCCCTCCCCTCCCCAGAGAGATGTGGTTTTAGCCTGGATCAGTCCAACTCTAGATGCCTCCCCAACCTATGAAAACAATGTATTCCAGGGTGAGGCTGGAAACCCTCTGCTCCCCCCAGTCCCAACCTCCACCTTCCAGCACCCTTTGTCCAGTCTGAACAGAGTCCAAAGCTCGGCAACCACCCAGGGGACGTTCAGCACACCCGTCCCTCTCCCCAGCCTCACGAAGCCCCCCTGGGCTCCTGTGAACCCCAGTTTCCTTCCCAGGCAGGCCCTGGCCTTCACCGACCCCCAGTTCACAGTGATAAAAGAGCAATGCTGCAAAATTCGTTGGGGAGAAAAACAGGAAGTGAGCCGAGAGTAAGCCTGCAGAAGCACTACCAAGGCGAGTGTGGGAGCCCCGCCCACCTGCCGCCTTACAGGAAAGTGGTGAGGGGGCAGCCCCAGCCGGGCTGCGGGGGCAGGGCAGGGTGAGGGGAGAGTCCAGGAAGGACCCCTTGGCCGGGAAGGGTTTTCTTTTTAGAACAAACATCACACCTGGGCCCTGTGTTTTACATCTTACTCCCCCTTCCCACAACAACTCCGCAAGGTGGGTATAAATGACCCCATTTTACAGATGAGCAAACAGACTCAGAGAGGTTAAGTGACTTGGCCAAGGCCACACAGCCTTTCTCACAGCTGTGTCATGGCTCTTTGATTCTTTCTCAGACTTTGATTTCTATTTGTGGGATGTTTTTGTTCTAGGCCTGTGAGCTCACGGTAGGGGGTGGAGAGGGCGGGAGGGGGCAGGGCTGATTCTGGCTCCATCATCTCAGCACATCTGACCTGGTGGTAAGAAAGTGGAGGCCAGCTGCCGAGGGCCCATGCCTGAAAATTCTGCTTCCTGCAGTGTCTGAACTGGGGAGATGGAGTGCCTCTTTGCTAGAAAAGAGGAGACCGAGGGTCAGGGTGGGGCAGTCACCAGCCGGGTAGTGGCAGAGGGAGGGCACTGACTGCCCAAAATACAAAATCAAGGGTTTATGCCCTCGGTTGGCAGAGAGGCCAAAGAACTTAAAGCCTCAAGTGAGTTCAGAATCTTCTTCACATCCAGGCTTGGATAATCCCAATCCCAGAATCTCAGCCCTTAGAGGCGAGTCAGGGGCCATTTCAGGCAGCACTGGAATGAGAACCTCCGGGAAAGAGGTGGGACTCCACGTGGCCGGCAGGAATGAGGGGATGGGGTTGGGCACATAACTGAGAGTTAAGGATTAACAAATTATTATGATTCCTGAATCATTGTATAGATGCTTTTTTTAAAAAACAATCAATTTTATTGAGATATATTCACATACCATGCAGTCATACAAAGCGTACATTCAGTTGTTCACAGTACCATTATATAGTTGTGTGTTCATCACCAAAATTAGTTTTTGAACATTTTAATTACCAGACACACAAAAATAATAAGAATAAAAATTAAAGTGAAAAAGAACAATTAAAGCAAAAAGAACACTGGGTGCTTTTTTTCCCCCCATTTTCCTACTCATCCATCCATACACTGGACAAAGGGGAGTGTGGTCCATATGGCTTTCCCAGTCACATTGTCATCCCTGTATAGATGCCATTTTACTTTCTAATATATTGTAGAATAGCCAAAAGTGAATACCTGAAATTACTGAAACTCACTAAACTTGTCAGAGCCCTTGTTCATACTTGCTATCGTCATGGTAACCACACTACCCTCCCTTGTTTGAATCCATAAAAAACCCTAAACTTAAATTTTTAGGCCCCTAGGCCAACTGATCTCCTTTTTAAGGCTTAGCAATAAACTATTTGAAACCCCAGCGTCTCAGGAATTGGCCATTTGAGCGCGTGGGGCTTTTGTTTAGTATCAGGGAGAGACCCCCCCCCCGACAGGCTTCGCCACCCAGGTTGGAGCCCCCCCTGGAACCCAGCCCTCCTCGGGGTTGCTCATGTTCTCCCCGGGTTGGAGGTAACCTGAGGCTGCTGGATCCTGTCCCTACGGAGTCCCCACTTGTGCCCTAGCCCTTCCCAGGTGACCCGGAGATCAGAGGCTTGGGGGAGGTGGGGTGCTTCTCCCGGGCCTGGGCACTTGGGGGTGTCCCCTGTGCTTCAGCCCACCTCTGCCACCTGCATGGACGTCCTCACCACCCCTCCCTCTCAAGGCCAGGATCTTTGCCTCCAGCGACCTCTGGGGTTCCCCCAACATTCCCTAGAGGCCTGAAACCCGCCCCATCTCAAGCCAGGCCCCGCTGCCGGCTCCGTGGGAGGCGCTGCTGTCCCCGTCACGGTCGCTCGCCCCCCGCCCGCAGCGGGCGCCCCCTCCCTCCCTGACGGGGCTCCCTTCCCAGAAGCCTCTGCGGGGTTGCTCCGAGCCCCTCCCCTCCAGCCGCCCCGCCCCCTGGACGGGAAAGGGGCTTCCAAGCTGCGAGCCCCCTCCTCTCTCTGCGTTCGCGGGTGGCGGCCTCCCCCCGGCCCCCGGGACAGCGGGGAAGGGGGACGCCATACGGGGGGAGAGGGGGTCTTGGAGCAGACTCGAATCCTGCCCCCAGCCGCTCCCGGGTAAAGGGGACATAATAATACCTGTAAAGGGATCCGAACAGGGCTGCCCTCGGTGAGAGCGCGATGCTCGGTTATAATAATAATCTCTATAATATTAATCATAGTTTTATTATTATCTAATTGAATCCTATTACTACCCCATGGGGGTCAGTATTGCGCTCTCATTTTCCAGACGAGGAAATGGAGGCAGAGCGGGGTGAAGCCCCTTACCTAAATGTGCACAGCATCAAGCTGCAGAACAGGGACTTGAACCCGAGTCTGCCGCTTGTGCTCTCAGCCCCGAGCTTTAGGTTCCCAGGCTCCTCTGGTTTAGGGGCTGGCTTAGGCTGTACACACGCACATGCACGCACACACCGCCGTGCGCAGGGACTGGATGGGATGGGAGGCTGCAGCCCCCACTAAGTGGGGTCCCCTGGAGGACGCTCTGAGGAGCGCGCCCCCCGCCTCTGCGCCCTGGACGGGCTCCAGGGAACCTGGGCGCCACCTGGTGGCGACGCGGGGTAAGCGCACACCCCCGGGCTCCGCCCTGGTCCCCTGCTGCTCCCCTGGCCGAGGCGTGTCCTGGTTTCTGCCAAATTAATGATCTAGAGAGCACGGAATTCGCTTTCCTTCTTGCCCAGCTTCCTCCAGGGATGGGGGAAGGAGTGTAAATCCCCGCGTTGCTGTGCTGGGGCTGCTGGGGCTTTCGGGGCAGGTATTGAGGCAGCAAAGCTCCTTTTGCTGATGGGATGTCCCAGGAAACATTTTTCTGTGTTCCCCAAAGTGTCCTGAGCTTCTCAGCCCTGCCTCTTACCGGCATCCCCTCCTCCCTGTCAACTCTGATCAGGTGCGGGTGGGTCTGGTGGTGTCTCCCACCCGGGCTTCCCCCAAAGCCCCTGGGCATCTGCCTGGGCATTTGGCAGGTCCCCAAACACAATGTGCCCCGAGCCCAATTCCCCACCCAGCCTGCCGTCCTCCTGGGCGCCCTTCCTCCCTCAGTGAAAGCTGTCCCTCTTCCTAGGTCCCCGAAGCAGAACCCAGCATCAGTTTCACTTCCCTCTCGCCACTGCTGCAGGGGTCCCGGGGTCCCCTGTGGGTGAGTCTGTCAAGGGGCAGGGGCTGTGGGCCTCACTCATTCAATATGTGTTTATCAAATGCCACTGTATGCCAGGTGCCGAGGGGGCAGCGGTGACCACAGGGCCTGCCCTCCAGGACATTCCAGTGGGGACAGCGAGGGCCGACCATCCAGAAGGAAAGAAGAAACCAGCCAGTGCATTCACCATGCGAGCATGGCAATAGTGCTATAGAGAAGAACAAAGTTGGGGGGTGGGGTGGCAGCCATCACTGCTGCCAGACCCCAGTTGCCCTTCTCACCCCACTTGGGCCCCCACAACCCAGCTCAGGCCACTGCTGCCCTCACCCCACCTGCTACCTTCCTTACCTGGTTCAGGACCCAAAGCTCTGGGCTACTGCCTCTGAGGAATCCCTGTCAGGACTCCCATGTCACCCCTCTCAGGCCCTAGTGCTCCCCCCCCAGGTTGCCCAGCTGTGTGGGTTCCTTCCTACCTCATTGGGATCCAACACACACATCTGGCACCCAGGGCAGGTGCCTGCATGGTGTGGTGCCACCCGATGCCCTTTGGAATGAATTGTCAAGGGAGGGAAGGGAAGGGGAGGGGAGGAGAAAGCAGTCACCCAGCTTTCTATTTTGAAATGTTTCAAACCCTCTGAAAAGTTGCAAGAGTAGGGCAGCAAACACCACACACCCTAAAGAAAGGTATTTTAAGATGGGAGAGACGACAGCCTGTTTGAGAGGAAGGAAAGGAGTAATGAAGCAGCAGAGAGGGGGCTGCTGGAGGAGTAGGAGAGGGGGTGGGCTGTGGTGCATGGTGAAGTGTGGGCAGCTCGGCCATGGTGGCAGATGGCACAGCAGGGGACAGAGGAGCATGCTTTTAAAGGGAGACCTGTTAGCGTGGCGTGTGTGGTCCGCGTGGGCCTGCACCTCCCTCTCCTCTCCTGGGCTCCCACGGGGACGTTTTTCCTCCTTTTTACTGCAGCAGGCAGAGCGGCTGTTTGTTCTGGATGCCCTTTGTGGTTTCCAGAATGGCTCTCCGGTCTCTGGGGCCAGGACCTAGATGGGTGGGCTTCAGATCCAGGGCCCTTCCCTTAATGGGGGCTTCTGGGGCTGAGGCTGGTGTGAGTGGGAGCCCCTCACTCTGCTGCTTTGACCATCTGCTGAGCTTTCAGTCCAGAATCTTCCCTCTAATCCATCTGCCCTCTGGCCCCTGCCAGAAGTGTGTCTAAGAGAGTTCACCATTCTACAGCAGTTGGCCAGCCAAAGAAATAGAAAGTTCCGGGAAGTTACAGGGTCCTGGGTGGGCATGGACACAGCTAGCACTCATGAGAACAAGGCACAGTTCTAAGCACGTCAGACCCAGTTCACTCATTTAATTCTGACAGCAATCCACCAAACAGGCGATGTTCTTATTTCAAAAGGGTTGGGAAGCAGAAGGAGTCTGCAGTGGGTGGACAAGCTGGATCCTGAAGCCAGAGTACCTGGATCTGATGTGGTCAAGGAAAGGAAAGGGGCCCGAGTGGCTAGGGTGGTGGCAGGACCGGCTACATAATTTGCAGGGCCCAGTGCAAGATGAAAACGTGAGGCCCCTTGTTCTAAAGCCTTAGGGATTTCAAGATGGCGACAGCGGGGGATTATTCCCAGTGTGCAGGGCCCTTCTGTGCATGGGGCCTTGTGGGACTGCACAGGATGCTCGTCAGTGAAGCCGGCCCTGGGCAGTGAGGAGAGCCATGCAGGGGGCCTCTGTCTTGGGGCCTCTTAAGGGAAGTCTGGGATGGGTTGTGAGTAGGGGGCTTATGCCTTCCCCCACGGTGCCCCCTTCCAGGCTTGGACCACAGAGCTCCATCGTTCTGAGTGGAAAAACTTCTGGGTCCTCAGGTGACCTCACCAGAAAGCCGGGCAGCATCCTGGGAGCGGAGAGGCAGTGGGAGATAGAGTTAGGCCCTCCCCTGCCTGGATATGGTGGCTGTTCATGACTCTCCCTAACCTAATCAAAATCCTAAGAACCCAGAGAAGTCTTGTACGAGGGCTGGCTGCTCCCTTCCCCAATCCCTGCCCTCTGTCCCTTAGTGCAGGGAGCAGGACCCCACCCCAAAGCCTGGGTCTGGCCATCCCTCACCCCAGAGGACTGCCTGTAGCTTTTTCCCGTCCAGCTGAGAAGGCCTTGCCCACTTGAACTAAGTCCAAGTGCCAGCAGCAGGTGGTTGCTTACTAAGAGGTGGGTACTGTGCTGGTTTGGATCCAAAGGAAGAGCTCATGTTCCCCCAAATGCCACGTTCTTTGATGCAGTCTTTTGGGGGCAGACATATTCATGTTGATTAGGTTGGAATCTTTGGATTAGGTTGTTTCCATGGAGATGTGACCCACCCAATTGTGGGTAATACCTTTGATTAGATTATTTCCAAGGAGGTGTGTCCCTGCCCATTCAGCAAGGGTCTTGATTTAATCACTGGAGTCCCATAAAAGGGCTCAGTCAAAAGGATCTCAGTGCTGCAGCCAAGAGAGACATTTTGAAGATGGCTATTGAAAGTAGACTTTTGCTACTCCAGAGTTTGCCTGGGAGAAACTAAGAGAACACCCCCAGATGCCTAGAGAGAAATGTCTTGGGAGAAAGAAATTTTGAAACACAACTTGGGAGCAAAGGAAGAAGACGCCAAGCACATGCAGACAACAGAGGTGTTCCAGACGCCATTGGCCATTCTTCAGTGAAGGCACCCTGTGGTTGCTGCCTTATCTTGGACACTTTTATGGCCTTAAGACTGTAACTTGTAACCAAATAACCCCCCTTATTAAAGCCAGTCCATTTCTGGTAGTTTGCGTAACGGCAGCATTTGTAAACCGCAACAGGTACCAAAGGTGAAAAGTGGGCCATCATTAGATATCATGTGGAAGATTATTTAATTGTGAGGAATACTGCTCAGGATATATCATTAAAAAAAAAAAGCCTTAAAAAATAATAAATAAAACCAGTATGCACAAGGAGATCCCAAGTTTGTTAGACAAATTCGGGCCTTTTTGTTAATTCATTCCACGGTTGTTGCTTGGGTCTAGGAAAGCCCGCCCTGCCCCGGAGGCCTCACTGTGCTCACGAGCGAAGGAGCCGCTCTCCCAGGCCGCCAGGAGCAGGCAGCGGTGCTATGGGAAGGTGCTATGGAGGAAGAGGCGCCTGAACTAAAAATGGAAGGAGTGGGAATTAGCTGGGCAAAGGGGATGTGGGAAACCCGGAGACTGTGGAGAGCTCAGCCAGTCTGAGAACCAGGGAACAGGTGCTGAGGCAGTGGTCAAGTCACGCCGGTGAGCCACCGGGACGCAAACTCCCCAAAGGCCCAGCTCCATTTGGCTCGTGCACCTGGCACACATGCAAAGGAAACAAAATTGGGCTGCGTGTAATCGGATGTCGGGGAAGCCCACTGAGCTGAGACCTAAAGGAAGAGCTTATGAAGAGTGTTCGAGCAGGGCTTTGCGGGCAGTGGGCACCACAGGTCAGCAGGGACATAGGCCTGGAGGTAGGAAAGAGTGTGCCATGGGTTCCAGGAATTGGAGGAAAGTCCCTGCAGCTGGAGCAGCCCACCCTCTAGGGGTTGCAGGCCCTGGGTCCATTTCATGTCATCCCATGGAAGAAATACCACTGGCCAAAGGGAGCCACTCACTTATCGGGTCCCCATAGAACCCCATAGAAGTTAGGATAAATCTAGATAGATTGAAATGAGGCATCTTGTCTACCCCATGCACAGAGTAGATCAGAGTGTGTGTCCTGACAGAAACACGTAGGTTCTGGTTCAGCTTGAGGTACCCCAACTAAAGGGCACCTCCAGCCCCTATTGGTCCCAGGCCTTGAGGTAGACACTCTTTGAGGAAGGGCACCCAAAATTTGGGGGATCCCTGACACGGGGATCCTGCAGCTCCCCCTCCCCTTTGCTTGGGTCTAAGGGCAGTACTTGGGTTAGAGGGTGGGTGATGAGCCAGGGAGCAAGAGACAGACAGAGAACAGGGAGGCAAGGCTGAACTGGGCCAGGACTACAGGCCACAGGCAGGGGATTGGGTTTATTCTAAGAACGAAGGGAAGCCAGAGGAAATTGTTTGAAGCACCAATTCCCCTTTGGGTCCCAAGCCCAATGGAGCTATGTACAAGATACGCCACCCTCTCTCCAGGAGCCAGAGGCCAGCTGCCCTTTGCAGGGGCTGTGCAATGGGGTTTAGGTCAACTTGGTGAGGCTACTGTGCCCAAACAGTAGCCAGGAAAGGTATTCTGTATACAAGGTTAGTTTCTACAGTCAGGTGACTTTAAGTAAAGGAGATGGCCCTCTATAATGTGGGTGGGCCGCATCCAATCAGTTGGGGCCCTTGTGAGCAAAAACTGAGGTTTCCTGGAGAAGAAGGAATTTTGCCTCAAGACTAACATGGAAATTCTGCTAAAGTTTCCAGCCTGCTGGCCTGCCCTATGGGTTTCAGACTTCCCAGACTCCACAATCACATGCGCTTGTTCCGTTTCTCTGGAGAACCCTGGTGATACAGGCCATGTCTCAGCTCATAAGTCTGCCTTGAACTGGGACCCCTGTCATGGGCTCACCATTCTGGGCAACCCCCTGTTTGTGGGGATTTCCCAGGTTCCAGCTCAGAGTTCCTCCCCACCTCTTCCTTCCCTTTGTTCCTGTGAATTAGTTGGACACCTCACTTCCCCAAGGGCCTGGGGTGCCCTTTCTGCAGCCCCCAGCTTGCCTGCCTGGTTGATGAGGAAACAGGTGAGGCTGCCACCAATGTTTGCCGACCCTGAGAAGAATCTCATGATGGAAGCATCATTGTCTCCATCTTAAGAGACCCAGAGACCTTGCATAAGTTGCTCAAACTCACCGAAATGGAAGGAGCAGAGCTGGGGTTTGAACCCAAGCTTGCCTGAACATCAAGTGACATCAGCCTTCGTGCATTGACCAGTACCCTGGACCCAGCCTGCAGGGCTCCGGAACCACTTTGTGGCACCTAAATCTCACCAGGGGAAGGGGTCACAGCTCCACTGTCCTTCACCCCAAACCCTTGGGCCCCGACAGGTGTCAGATTTGAGTGTCCAGATTTTAGAATGTTAACAGACCCACATCCTATATATTACATCATGGCCCCAGCAGGCGCCAGAATCAAACTCATGAACAGTTCTGCAGCAAAATGTATGAATGGTATGCCAAGTGGGGGAAAATCAAGATTTATAAATATAAACAGCTCTACATCAGCTCAGGTCTGAGATTTTACCAAGTGTGCTTGTGCCAAAGTTATGACAATACTTTCTATTTGCAGAGCTCTTGGGATTTCAGAACTGAAGGTAAGGGACTGTGAACCTATAATGTTCCCATTTTGTAGATGACAAAACTGAGGCACAATAAGATGAAATAGAGGCCAACTTTACCTTGTAAGTGGCTGAGCTGGGGTTTAAACTCAGTTCTGCCTGTACTCTCAGCCTCTCTTCTCTACCCCCTCCTAATAGTTACTATATAACAAGTGCCTGATGCTCCTAGGCGAGGGCTGTTGTCTTTTACTGTTGATTCATTTAGTTTTATGCCAATCCTGGGAGGTAGAAAACAGTTTCCATTTTTTTCCAGAAGGAAACTGGGTCTCAGCAAGATTAAGTCATTTAGCCAAGGAGAGGGAGCCAGTAGGAGGTAGAATTCCATCTAGTTCAGTCACCCCCAAGTCCACACTCTTTCCAGTAGGCAGCTAGAGACCCTGAAGTCTCTCTCTTGTATCTGCATACACATATATAGGTTACAAAAGTATAAGTGCTTGTAAAAATGGATACTGTATAGAAGTATACAAGAAATCCTTGGCTGCTGTGCCAGTTTGAAGATACTGTGTCCCCCAAACGCTATTATCTTTGATGTTATCTTGCGTGGGCAGACTTTATCAGTGTTGATTAGATTTCTCTGAGTGTTTCTTTGGAAATGTGCCCCACCCAGCTGTGGGTGATGACTCTGATTAGATATTTCCATAGAGGCGTGGCCCCACCCTTTCAGGGTGGACCTTGATCAGTGGAGCCATATAAATGAGCTGATGGGCAGAGGGAACTCAGTGCAGCTGAGTCAACTTTTGAAGAGGAGCTTCAGCCAAGAGGGACACTTTGAAGAACGCACTGGAACTGAGAGAGGAGCTTCATGTTAGAGACATTTTGGAGATGGCCTTTGAAAGCTGACTTTTGCTCCTGAGAAGCTAAGAGAGGACAAACACCCCAAGAGCAACTAAGAGTGACATTTTTGAAGAACTGCAGCCTAGAGAGGAATGTCCTGGGAGAAAGCCATTTTAAAACCAGAACTTTGGAGCAGACGCCAGCTACGTGCCTTCCCAGCTAACAGAGGTTTTCCGGACACTATTGGCCATCCTCCAGTGAAGGTACCCGATTGCTGATGTGTTACCTTGGACACTTTATGGCCTTAAGACTGTAACTGTGTAACCAAATAAACCCCCTTTTATAAAAGCCAATCCATCTCTGGTGTTTTGCATTCTGGCAGCATAAGCAAACTAGAACAGGTGCTTTCACTCTTCCCCAACCCAGTTTCTCAGAGATTATTATTGCTAACAGTTGAATATGAAACCTTCTGGCAGGACCAGCTATATAATTTATAGGGCCCAGTACAAAATAAAGATAGAAGACCCCTTGCTAAAAAAGTATTAAGAATTTAGTATCTATCAACAAATGAATGGATGAGTAAAATGTGGTATCGACATACAAAGGAATATTAGCCATAAGGAGGAATGAAATTCTGAGACATGCTTCAACATGGGTGAACCTTGAAAACATTACCCTGAGTGAAATAAGCCAGAAACAAAGGACAAATATTGTGTGATTTCACTTATATGAAATACTTACCAAATTCCTAGAGAGAAAGAAGATCAAAGGTTGCCGGGGCCAGGAGGAGGGGGTATGGGGAGCTGAGCTTAATGGGGACAGAGTTTCAGTTTGGGGTGATGAAGACATTGGAAATGGTTGGTGGTGATGCTCGCATAACATTGTAAATGTAATTAATGCTGCTGAATTGTACACCTAAAAATGGTTAAAATGGCAAACTTTATCATATATGTACACACAGACACACACACCACATACACACAGATACACACACACGTATGTTACCACAGTAAATTTTTTTTAAAAATTATTAAGAATCTCAAATGGTGACAGCAGAGCATCAAACTAAGTGTGGGACCCTCCTAAGCGTGGGATCCCGAGCAAATTCATAGGCCTGACACCTGTGAAGCCAGCCCTGCTTCCTGGTTTGCTTCTTGAATATACTCTTAAGTGCATGCAAGTTTTTAAAACGTAAACAAAAAAGCATCCTACTGTACGTGTTATTCTGCAACTTGCTTTTCTCATTAACTGAGAATAACCAGGCACTTTACACATGTATCTCTTTTAAATCCCATGAGCTGGGCATCTGCCGACCTCATATTTCTCATTATCCCCATTATACAGATGAGAGGACCAAGGCACACAGATGAGCACTGACTCATCCAAGGTCCCAGTGTGAGTAGAGGGTTGAGGAACAGAAGACAGAAGTTGTGTATTGAGGATACAGTACCATTGGGTATTGCCTTTACCCTTTTACTACCTTTACTGAAGATCTTTATTTCTTCACACTGCTCCTAGCCACTCTCCTGTGTTTTCCTTTCAACCTGAAGAACTCCTTTTAGTCATTCTTGTAGGGTGAGGCTTTGTTGACAAATTCTCTCAGTTTCTGTTTATCTGTGAATATTTAAACTCTCTCTCATTTTTGAAGGACAGTTTTACCGGATAAAGAATTTTGGGCTGGCCGTTTTTCTCTTTCAGTACCATAAATATATCATGCACTGACCTCGCCTCCATGGTTTCTGATGAGAAATTGGCACTTACTCTTATTGAGAATCCCTTGTATGTGACGAATTGCTTTTCTCTTGCTGCTTTCAGAATTCTCTCTTTATCTTTGGCATTTGACATGCTGATTAATATGTGTCTCGAAGTAGGTCTATTAAAGATTATTCTGTTTAGAGTACATTGTGCTTCTTGGACATGTATATTTATGTGTTTCGTAAGGTTGGGAAATTTTTGGCTATTATTTCCTCAAATATTCTTTCTGCTCCCTTTTCCCTTCTCTTCGCCTTCTGGGACACCCAGGATGCATATGATTGTGGGCTTCATGCTGTCTCTCAAGTTCCTGAGACCCTGCTCAATTCTTTCTATTCTTTTCTCTATTTATTCCTCTGACTCTGTGATTCCAATTGTCCTGTCTTCTAGTTTGTTGATTCTCTCTTCTGCCTGTTCATGTCTGCTGTTTTATACCTCTGGTGTATTTTTAATCTGTTATTCTGACTTTCATCCCCACAATTTCTGTTGTGCTTCCTGTTAAACTTTCTAATTTTTCTTTATGCTCACATTTTATCTTCTTAATATCCCTTAGCTCTATACCACCATTAGTTTATTTTAATCTATATTTTCCTTCATCTCCTTGAATTGTTTTAGGAGATTTGTTTGAAATTCTCTGATTAGTTGTTCCAAATTCTGTGTCTCCTCTTAAGTGTTAATTTGTTTCCTGACTGAGCCATATCTTCCTTTTTCTTAGCATATGTCTTATAATTTTTTTGCTGATGTCTGGGCATCTGATTGTTTTGATGTGTTAACTCTGAAGGTTGGTTTGTTCCTCTTGCCTGGGGTTTTACTGTTGATTAGTTTGTGTTAAAGCTCTTCTTTGATACTTTTACCAGCTTATTCTGGACCTTTAGAGTAGCCCATGTGTTTTTTTTTTTAAATCATATTTTTTATTGTAGAATATAACATATATAGAAGTTATAATTTTCTAAGTACAATTTAACAAGTAGTTAGAGAGCAAATTTCAAAGACTGTTATGGATTACATTTCCACAGTTTCAGTTATTTCCTTATTGTGAAATATAACATACATGCAAAATGATAATATCTTTCAAAGTATGATTTAACAAGTAGTTGTATAGGAAATTTCCAAAAATGTTATGAGTTACAGCACCATAGTTTCAGTTATTTCCTTATTTTGAAATATAACATATATATATATAATGGAGATAACTTTCAAATTACAATTTACCAAGTAGCTATAACAAATTTCAAAGGATGCTGTGGGCTACAGTTCCACCATTTCAATTCTTTTCTTCTAGATATTCTAACACCCTGGCAACTAAGAAAAATAAAATTATATACAGATTCATTATTAAATTCCATCCTGTCCGTTGCTACACCTTCCTCTAATTTAATCACTTTCCCAAACTTTGGGGATGTCTAGGCAGTGACCAGCCTAACTTGTTCATGTTGAAAAGGGGTGTCGACTTTATGCAAAAATGAGACACATCTGGTTGATGTTCTTGAAGAGGCTATTGCCTCCGGGTTTTGTGACTTAGCTGTCATAGGTGTTCTCTGAAGGATTTAAGTTTCTGAAGAATAAATTTAGGGAATGAAACTTGTATAGGGTCTCAGATAGGGATCTGGGTATTCCTTAGGGTTTTCAGGACTACTGTTGACTTGGGCTTATCATACTGTGATCATTTGGCATATCTAGGTGAAGCTTGCCTAGAAGTAACCTCCAGGACAGCCTATTGAATATTTGAATTCTCTTAGCCACTGAAACCTTATTTTTTTGCCTTTCTTTTTCCCCCTTTGGTCAAAAAAGGCATTTTCAATCCCTCAATGCCAGGGTCAGGCTCATTCCAAGAATCTATGTCCCACATCGCCAGGAAGGCTCTTTCATCTTGGGGGTCCAGTCCTGCATTGGTGGGGAGGGTGCTGAATTTATTTGCAGAGTTGGGCTTAGAGTGAGAAAGTCCACATATGAGCAACAAAAGAGGTTTTCTGGAGGTGACTCCTAGGCCTAATTATAGGTGAGCTTAATCTCCCCTTTAAAACAATAAGTTTCACCTGAGCAAGCCTCAATAATGAGGGCTTGACTTATAAAGTAGGGGGTTCCTAAGTTCACATAGCCTATGTTAGGTCCATGATAATCCATCCATATCTCACATTATCATCACTCAGTTGCACAATTTTCATCCCTCTCCATTTTAAGCAATTCTCATGACCCAGAACATCTTGGAGCTCTTTTTAGTCCTTAATTATTTTTCCCTAGTATTTGTGTAGTACTAGTATGGTATTCCTATTAATTATAGTCCCTAGTATGCAATAGGGAGGTTTGCCCCATATACCATTCTGTTGTCAACTCTCTGTACCAGTGTCATACCTTAGAGGTATATCATGCAAGCACCTATCTATATTTGTAGTGCTGATCTGTGGGAAACATGCCTTTAACAACACCATTAAATCTTATTCACCTTCAATATAGCTCTGATACTTATAATCCCATTCACAAACAATCATCACTCCTATCCATTACCACAACTTTGAATTCACCCTCAGTAACATATCTGAACGTATTAGATTATCATTCCCCATCATTACCTTCTGTCTATCACTAGGTCCCCAATATTCTACATTATAAGACGTTGATTTTACATTGTTCAGGGAGTTTATAGAAGTGGTAACACACATGTCTCTTTTTGTGTCTGACTTACTTCACTCAGCATTATATCTTCAAGGTTTCTCCATGTTGCCATATGTTTCAGGACCTTGTTCCTTCTTACTGCTGCATAGCATCCCACAGAGTAGCCCATGTCTGCTCAGATTTTCTCAGCTTTTCTGCACATGATTCTTGCCCTGGATATGCAGTACAATTTTTAAGATTGCCTTTTTTGCACGCAGTTGTTTCACCTCCAGGAGAAAGCTTCCTTTCCACTGTTCCTTCTCCAGGAACCTTGATCTGTTCTGTTGGGTTTTATGCAGAATTTCCTCCCAGCTCCTATAATTTGTTTAAATTCTCTCCCTCACACAGTGTTCTATTTTTTCATTATATTTTTCAGTTCTGGGACTGTCCTGTCTTACAGCAGTTCAGTTACCCCTCCTTTCTTTTTCCATGAGGCTTTTCTGCCTCTGTTTTCTTCCCTGTTAGGGCACCATGCCCCAGGGAGCCAGATGGTGCCAATCCAGAAAGGTTTGCTTAGCATTTAGGCGGTCCAGCGAACAGTAACCGGGTAGAGCTTGTGCATCTCTTGCTGGTGGTTCTTGCCGGTGGTTCTGCCCTGGGAGCACTTGTGTATGTGGCATTCCTCAGCGCACACCTTCCATCCTGGGGCTCTGGGGACTTGGTCTCTGTGCCTGAATATGCATCAGGTTCTAACTTGCTACCTTGAGTGGCTCTGTGGTCTGCATCCACAGCAGAAGGGAGCTGGCTGTGCTGCCCGGGTGACTCCCAACTGCCAGGACCAAGTGTCGGGGAGGGGTCTGGATGTGCCAGTCTGGGACACAAATTTCCTACCTGATTTTGGTGTCTGTTCTTTTTTTTCAGTTTGGCATTTACAGAGTCCTTTGCCATTTTCTAAAAGACTCCAGAGATCCAAGCAAGTGAGATTTGTCCTTTTATTAGGTTATTCTGAGGGGAGATTTCTCCAAGGGATGTTTTACTTTGCCATGTTGATTAAGTCACTCCCTATGCTTAAGTTTTTGAGACACTAACAAACAATTTAATGAAAGGAGTGTACCATTTTACCATTTTATATTTTTCTGAATGGTGGGAAGTAAGGGTCAAGATTCATTTTTTTTCCATATGGGTATCTAGTTGTTCCACATCCTGTCAACATTTGGTATGGTCAGTCTTTTAATTTTAGCAACTCTGATAGGTGTGTAATAGAATTTCATTTTGGTTTTAATTAGCATTTCCCTTATGACAAATGATATTGAGCATCTTTTCACATGCTCGTTGACCATTTTTGTCTCTTCTTTTGTGAAATATCTGTTCAAATAGTTTGTCCATTTTTGATTGGGTTGTTTGCTTACTATTGAATTGTAAGAGTTCTCAATTATTATGAATGCAAGTTCTTTGTCAAATATGTATTGCAAATATTGTCTCTCAATCTGTGGCTTGCCTTTTTGTTTTAAATGTCTTTTAAAGAAAAGAAATGTTAAATTTTGATAAAATTCAAGTTATCTTTTTGTTTTCTTTTATGGTCCATTCTGTTTATGACCTAGGAAGTCTTTGCCTATCGTAAAATCTCAAAAGTTTTCTCCTTTGTTTCATCTTCTAGAAGTTTTATTGTTATACCTTTTGCATTTAGTGCTATGATGTATTTCAAGTTCATTTTTTCTGAATGGTGTGAAGTAAGGGTCAAAGATTCATTTTTTTCCCATATGGCTATCCAGTTGTTCCAACACCTTATGATTATTATTATTTTGCATTTTTTCCCTTTAATCCTCATAAAAACTTTATGAAGTAGGTTCTGTTTTTTTTTAATTCAATCTTATTGAGATATATTCACATACCATGCAGTCATACAAAGCGCACATTCAGTTGTTCACAGTACCATTATCACCAAAATCAATTTTTGAACATTTTAATTATCACACACACAAAACTAATCAGAACAAAAATTGAAGTGAAAAAGAAAAATTAAAGTAAAAAAGAACACTGGGTGCCTTTTTTTTTTTGCTCCCATTTTTCTACTCATCCATCCATACACTGCACAAAGGGGAGTGTGGTCCATATGGCTTTCTCAATCACATTGTCACCCCTAATAAGTTACATTTTTATACAATCATCTTCAAGATTCAAGGGCTCTGGGTTGTAATTTGATAGTTTCAGGTATTTACTGCTAGCTATTTCAATTCAGTAGAACCTAAAAAGGGTTGTCTAAATTGTGCGTAAGAGTGCCCACCAGAGTGACCTCTCAGCTCCTTTTGGAATCTCCCTGCCACTGAAGCTTATTTCATTTCTTTTCACATCCCCCTTTTGGTCAAGAAGATGTTCGCCATCCCACGATGCCAGGTCCAGATTCCTCCTCGGGAGTCATATTCCATGTTGCCAGGGAGATTCACTCCCCTGGGTGTC
>PVKY010003029.1:0-23112 GCA_004027775.1 Bradypus variegatus | reverse complement strand
ACGATTAGGTGATGAAAGAGCCGGGTGTGCTGGGGGGTTCTGTGCCCAGCAGCGGGTGTTTTCCTTGTGGGGGGGGTGGGGGGTGGGCAACATGAGGCTGGAGAAGTGAGAAGGAAACGATGGAAGTTGCTGAAATTTACCAGAAATGGGCTGGCTTTGAACGATGGGGATTCATTACCTTACAGACTTACAGTTCTGAGGCCATGAAAATGTCCAAATCAAACATCATCAGGTGATGCTTTCTCTCTGAAGGTCAGCTACTGGCAACCTGGGACCCTCTGTCACATGGGAAGCACATGGCTGGCGTCTGCTGGCCCTTCTCTCCCGGGTTTCACTGCTTTCGGCCTCTGGCTTCTCCATCTCTGGCTTTCTTTATCAGCCGTTGTCTGTATCCTCCTCTCTCAGCTTCTCTGTGTGCTTCTCTGAATGTCATCTCTTATATAGGACTGCAGTAAAAGGATTAAGACCCACCCGGGGCAGCCTCAACTGAAATAACCTAATCAAAAGGTCCCACCCTCAATGGGTCCACACCCACAGGAACGGATTCCCTTTGAGAACATGATCTTTTCTGGGGTACAGACAGCTTCAAACCATCACAGCAGTCTTTCCCAGGGGCCCACCACATGGTCTGCCTGTCCCAGTGCCCACAGCCGCAGGCCAAACCAGGCCGATGCCTCGTTTTGTAGAGACGCTGAAATAAACACACCATCATCAGCAGAGAACATTGATCCGAAGCCACCAGGAGTCCAAAGGCTTGTGCGTGTTGGCTCTAAGGGAGAGGGAATGTCAGGGGTGGAAGCCCCCCCTCAATGCCTCTCTTCCATCGGTGTCTTTGAGAAGGAGGAAAGGGAAGAGGCTGGGAGAGGCCTGGGGGCAGGCAGAGCTCACAGAGGGTGGGGTGGGGGCTTGGATATAGTCTGTAGCAGCCAGAAGTAAAGGTTCCTTAAGAGGGAGGAGATGATGCTGTGTGTGTGGAAACAGAGCTTCTGATGGGGGCACGGAAGCAAAGGACGGAATAAATCCTGAGGGTGGTGGGCTGCAGGGAGAGGAGTGAGGATCTTGTGTTTGGAGGGAAGGGGTGGGTGGGCCAGGCACAGAGATGAAGCCCCTCACCTCCAGACCAGCCTGGGGTTCCACTCACAACCCGATAATGACTGCAAACGAGAACCTGCCCCTTCAGCCCTCTGCTGCGTTCACAGAGAGTAACCAGTGACGCAATTGCTCGGGCAGAGGGGCGTGACTAACACAGTCCCCGTGATGGAGAGACGGCGGCTTACCAATCTTGCAGCCAATCACAATCTTTCACTGAGAGATAATGAAAGACACACCATGAAGAATTATGCGATGAGCCATGCAGCACCCCATTTCAGGGAGTCTGGGTTCAGAAATGTGAATGCCCCATCCCCACACATGCCAGCGGGAAGACAGCTCATCAATCAATTCAGCCACGTTTCCTTCCAAACAGACGACCTCACATGCACCCAATTTGCTTCCCCTGAAGGAGGCTCTGCTTGCGCAGAGTGAAATGCACCTGGGTATGTTTCCTTCTCTCCAGCACCCTCTGCCTGTAATGTGACATCTTCTCTGTCTGTCTGTGCCCACCTGTCTTCTTCCCACAAGGACAACTGTCATGTCGGACCAGGGCCTGCCCTATTCCAGCCTTAACTAATAGGGTCTTCAAAGACCCTATTTCCAAATAGGGTCACAGCCACAAGATAGGGTTGTCTTTTGTGGGGAGATGTTTAAATCCACATCACCCAGTGAGTTCATAATGAAGTTAATTTCAAAGGCCACTGTGGTTTGTGATTTCCTCCCTCAGCCTCACGAGCGGCAAAATTTGATCAAGCCTTATGCAAATTCACACAAGGAAAATCTGTTTAAGGTATAATTTACATGCAGTGCCATGCTCAGATCTTCCTAGTCCACCAGGCTTTATGAATGCATATCAAGACAGACATTCCCCTCCTGACGGAAAGCTTCCTCCTCCTTCCCCCAGGTCAGCCCTTCTCACCCCCAAAGCAGGCACCCATCTGATTCTTTTCAGAGGTCTGCTATACTTATTCTAGACATTTGTTATGTATTGGATTATAGAGCATGTACTTTTTTGTGTTTGACTTCCTCCATTCAGTGTATGATTTTATATTTATACATATTGTGTTTATCAGCAGTTCATTCCTTTTCATTGCTGAGTACTATTCCACCACATGAGCAAAGCACACTTTTTCCACTATGTTGATCAACCTTCTGGGTTTGATTATTGTAAAAGTCTTATAAAAGCCTTTTATGAAAGTACACATTTATTTTGGACCTGTAGCTAGGTGTGGAATTGCTGAGTTAAGAATAGAAATACATTCAACACTTTAAGAAACTGACAGTTTGCCAAAGTGATTGTTTATTTTACATTCCCACTAGCAACATATCAGAGTTCTGGTTGCTCCACATCTCTTGCAACATTTGGTATGGTCAGCCTTTTTTTGTTTTAGTGGACCAGGTAGTGGAATCTCATTGTGATTTTATTAGCATCTTCTTGATGACTAATGAAGTTGAGCAGTATTTCATGTGCTTATTGACCATTTATATATCTTCTTTTGCGAAGTGTATGTTTGCCTTTTACTCATTTGAAGTTGTTTGTCTTATTATTGAGATTCAGGAGCTCTTTTTATATTATGGATATAAGTACTTTGTCATAAATATGGGTTATGAATATATTCTTCCAGTCTGTAACTTCCCTGTTTATTTTAATGATAATGCTCTGTGATGAAACATACTTTTAATTTTATGAACATACCTTTTTTCTACTAAGAAATATTGACTTACCTCAAGGTCACAAATATATTCGTCCATGTTTTCTTCTAGTAATTTAATGTTTTAGCCTTTACAACTAGGTCTATGGACCATCTCAAAATGATTTTTTTATTGTGGGATGAAGGGATCAAGGTCCTTTTCATGTTTATACAGTGGATCTCACACAAAGCTCATTTAAAAACCCACATTGCAAGGTATTTATATATAGAAGTAATAATCTCTCTGTTCAAATTGGCTGTGAATATAGATTCAGAAAATTGGATTTAATGAACTTTGAAGATTTGAGAAGCTCATGAAACCCAACTCCACCTCCTGGTTTTCGTGCTCCTCTACAATGGAATCACTTCGACTTACCAACCAAATTTATTTATCACTGCCAGTCTCCTTGCCGTCAAAAAGCCTTTTTTTTCTTCCCTCTCATGTGCAGCACAGCATATGGGACAGGAATTCTCCAGAGGGCATTACTTCCCTTTTTTATGTCTACTTTCTTTTAATTTTGAAATTTATGGATACATATGCATCATTTAAAAAATATGTATGCATGTGTGTATATACATATATATATGCACACACCCATATACACACATGTACCAGGTCTTTTATAGTCATAGAAACATGTAAATATGCACACTCTCTGGTACTCTTTGCTGATTCTTGCAGATTCAGTGTTGCATCTGATACCATTTTTCTTTAACCTGAAGAAATTGTTCTAGTATTTCTTGTAGAACAGATCTAATAGAGAGAAATCCTCATAGGTTTTGTCTATCTGAAAATGTATTTATTTTACCCTCTTTTTTGATTAAACTTTTTGTAAAATTTTGAGATAACAGATTAACATATAGTTGTAAGAAAAAAACAGAGACCCCATACACTCTTTTTTCAGCTTCCCCCAAAGGTAACATCTTGCAAAACTGTAGTCCAATCTATCATCACCAGTCTTGACATGGGTCAAGTCAAGACACACACTAGTCCATCCTGAAAGTATTTTTCCTGTTACCTTTTCTTCAGCCACACCTACCTCCCTTCTCCTTACGCGTTTCCCAGTTCACTGGCAACCCCCAATCTGTCTTCCACTTCTATAATTTTGTAGTTGCAGGAATGGAATTTACCATGCATAACCTTTTGGGCTTGGCTTGGCTTCATTTCTGAAGGTTCTTTTTGCAAGATATGGAATTGTAGGTTGACATTGCTTGGATGTTTGTGATGTGTGCATGTGTGGACACATGCTGTTTCAGTACTTTAAAGATACCTTTCCATTGTTCTATGACCACCATTGTTTCTCATGAGAAGTTAGCAACAAAACTTACTTTGTTCCACTGCATGTAATGTGTGTCTTTTCCCTGGGTCCTTTTAAGATCTCCTCTTTAGTTTGGTTTTTAGCCACCGGTTATGATGTACTATACTCTGTCTTTTTCCTACTTTGCATTCTCTGAAATTTTTGGGTCTGGAGTTGATGTCTTTCATCAGTTTAGACCATTCTCACAAATATTAATTCTTCCTCATTCTTACTTACCCTTATTGGACTTCAGTTGCACATATGTTGGGCCATTTGATATTGTCCTACAAATTCAGACATTCTTGTCTATTCTTTCGGGGGTGTGTGTTTTGTTTTATATTGTTTAAAATTTGTTCATTTGCTCTTTTTCCTCAGTATTTCAGTTTGGATACTTTCTATTAATTTGTCTCAAGTTCACTGATTATTTTATCTGCTGTGGAATAAATTTACATAGTTAATTATTTCTAATATTATATTTTTTATTTCTAGCATTCTATTCAATTCTTTTTTATAGTTTCCATGCCTCTGCTGAGAGTCACCATCTCTTCATATACTCCCTCCACTCTTTCAATAGATCTTTAACAATTTTATAGTTACTTTAAAGTCCTTGCTATATAATTTCACCATCTGGGACATCTCTGGGTTTACTTCTACTACCTGTTTCCTTTCTTCATCATGAGACATATACGTATTAGTAGCAGAAGAACAGGTACTGAGTAACGAATATTTATCTCTAGAAATGGGCACTCCTCTTCTTGGGTCAGGCCACTCGTTTGGAGTAACTGAATGAATCAGTTGTGTAGTTAAGCTGGGTCTGAACTTGATGACAATTTTAGTTTGCTCTAGTTTACTACTGGCTTTAAATATTTTGAGAATGGGCCAGGATTGTCCTATCTGTAGTGCTTGGAGTCTGAGCATGGGTAAAATTCCCAAATCTCTGTGTTTAACATCAAAGCCACCAGTTTTCCAGAAGATACTGCACCCCACCCCACCCCCCAACTTACAGCCTGACTGGAAGCTTTATCCATGTTGGAGAATTCTCTGTGCTCTCCAGTCTTTTAGCAATTTCATTGTTATTTTAAAGCCCTTTACATAGGGTTTTGGACACCTACGGAGAGCTTTCCTTGACTGAAATGCATTGGTGGGATTTCTTTTAGCTCTCTTGCTACAACAACAGCTATTCTGAGTTAAAAGTCTGGAGAGTCTTAGGGAGAGACAGATTCTCTCAGCTCTTTGCATATGCCCAGACCTTGGAGCCTGAAAATTCAGAGTACCTCAGGTTGGTTTATCTCAGTTGTCCTGTTCTGCTTCTTCCCTCATTTAGCAAGTGGTTGCCTTTGAATTAGTGGAGGTGCGATGAGCCTTGGGGGACAGGGAAGGAATCTCTCAACTTTTCTGTCCTTCCCTCTGGCTTTTGCCATACGGATCCCATGCATTTGGTGAGAACCTGTGGGAAAGACTGACAAGTATGTGCAGACTGGCTCTGTGGCAGGGGATCCTCAAAATTAAAATTTGTCAGCCATAGGTAGTCATTAGAAGTCTGTTACAATTCAAGCTACTTTCTCCTTATCCCCATCTATGGCAGAAAATTCTTTTTCTCTTGCTTCTGTACCAAGAAAAAGAGTAGCCATGTGTTGCTTTTCTCCTCTGCAAAGCTTGCCACTTTCTGCAGTTTAAACTAAACTGCACTTATGCTTATTGGCATACTCAGCTCTCCAGTGGATTTTAAACCAAGAATGTGTAGTATATACATCTTGCCTTTGTTAAGGTGACAGCAACAGTCTCATACATCTGCGATGCTAGCCAGAAGAGAGATTTTCCATGGCTCTCACCTGCTTTCTGTTCTCTCTGAGCTATATTCTGGGTAATTACTTCCTAACAATCTTATACCAATTATTTTGCTATTTGTAGCTAATCTGCTTTAATCCTGTCTTTGACTTTTTACTTTGAATTATATTTATCTTTTATTTTTAGAAATTCTATCTGGTTCTCGTTCAAATCTGTCTGGCAAATTTTCATACTCTCTTATTCTTTTGTCATGCTTTTACATTCCTGTCTTATTTCTTTAAATGTATTATTCATGCTAATTTTTCATGTCTTAAACTGGATAAATACAACCTATACAAACCCTGTAAATCTGATTACAAACCTAGTTTGTTATTTCCAGAAATTCTCCCTCGAGGAGCATGTTCTTTTCCTCATCTGCTTAGTAATTTGGTGGGTGTGGGCATGAGTAGGAACTCAGGGTCCTTAGAATTCTAAGAACTGGGTTTGAAATAAGTGTTCTCTAATGAGGATTTGCAAATGCTTTATCCAGTTACTTGGCCGTGCTCCTAGACTGGAGCACCCTAAACTAAGTTTTGGGGATTTGGGCCACACAAGGGTGCGCTGAACTCCCCTCGCGTGCAGGCCTTGGGGTGGGGCTTCTCACGGAAGACACCGTTATGCGTTGTTTCTGGCCTCGCCTACACTCCCTTATTTTCTGTCAGCTTAACTGGGCATTAAAAATGTTTTAAATATTTGACTCAGGATTTTTAGTTGAGCTATTAGCCTTCATATTTGCAGGGACATCCCCTTTATCTTTTACGTCTGCGGAGCTAAGCTGACCATGAGTAGGAACGTCTGTCACGCAGTGTCCAGTGGCCTTCCCAGGCCAAATTTCAAAGCACACTTCAGGACTGGGATAAGTGGGAAAGCAGTGTGTGTCCTTCTCAGATAAGGTAGGCATGCAGATCCACCCTGCAGAGCTTCAGAAGGAGCAGGGTGGCTGCTTCTGCCCCAGGCCACTGACCCACTGCACTTTTCAAAGCACTGTTCTGCATTATTTTTATATTGGCCTTCATTTTGGTACCTTCGCAATGCTGAAGTGAATACGGATATAACTAAGTTTAGAAATAAATGTATCATCTGGAAAACTCACTTTTACCCAAATTAAATTTCAAGCACTTATGATTTAAGAAAATATGTATTCAGAAAAATTATTTCTAATTCTAAATTAGAGGCCAGGTACAAGTACAGAGGTATATATTTTTAAATGATGACCAGAAATTGTCACATTTTGATTGCTTTTTGAGATTTTTTTGTGAGCAAAAGTTTTGAATGAGTAATTTAGAAGGGAAAGGTAAATAATCAGATCCGGGATTAGATAGAAATGCTGTGGGGGAGTCTTGCCAAGTCTGTTTAACAAGGTAGAAGTGACACTGAAGTATTTAATATGCTTTGTTTCCCTTCCTGTAGAAATACAGGGTCAGCTGTGGATCAATGCAGTCAGGGCAGGGAGAAGGCCACGTGAGCATCTGTTTTAAATGGCAGGTTCTGGAATGAAGGCAGAGCTGGCTTGCCTTCCACCCCCACCTCTCACTCGCTATCTAATGCCCAGCTTTCTTGCACTAAACACTGGGCTGGCGCAGACCACCAGGGTACAAGCCCCCTGCAGGGTTGCCGGAGGACGGGGTGGTCTTTGGCGAGCAGGAGGGGCCAAGGGCCCTTTGCTTCCCCTCCAGAGTCTGCCGTGTGTGATCCCCTTGCCCCTGCCCAGGGTAAACCAGCATTTTGCTTCTTTCAAGAGATGCCAAGAGACGATAAAAGTGTCTACAATCCAAGTCTGATCTTCCTGCCACTTCTGTCCTATCTCTGCTCAGTCCCTCATGGTGAAAACACAGGATTTGGGATGCAGGAAACACATTTGCTCTTGGTCATTGGACACTTCATGGGGAAGCTAGTACCAGTGGTCAGGTTTATATAATTCAATTCATTGCTTTTTTACAAGTCCATATTTTATTGCTGTTGAGGTCACTTAACCTGTGTCTCCTTTAGAAGCAGTTATAGTGAGGGTGATACCTGCTTTTCAAGCAGCCTCTAAGGAAAATTGAGATAGACTTTTCCTGTTTCAAAAAAAGGTGTTTGTACTAAAAAATCCTTTATCAAGCAGAGTTTTTAAAAAAGTAAATTAATTGAAATCAATAATACATATTTACTTCAATAGTTAATAAAGAATACTGGGATATCTGTGTATGGACTTGAGCATTTAATACAAAAAAAATGATGAAGGCAAGAGAAAGCAATAAGAATCATTTCATTCCAACAGTGAGAGAGACTATTAATGCTATGACCTAACAAACCACCAGGAGTTCGCTCGAGTAGCTTAAGACAACATGGTCTTGGCAGTACAGAGACTCCCCCAAGCTGTCGCGCCAGGATCCAACGATATGGCTTGTGAGTCAAATTCTCATTATCTGAAAGGGCAGTTTTCAAGGGCATCGTCTGTCCTTCATGCAAAGTTTTGAGCTCTACCAAGAATCCTTCGGTTACTCTTAGAAAATAAACATTTTTGACATACACTGTTTCATCACTGTTGCACCAAGGGCCACATCAGGTCTCCGCGGAAACCTCTGCTCGGGCCTGGACCTCACGCCGAGAGGCCGGCGAGCATTCGGGGCCGTCTCTACCGCACCCCTGGGGGGCTAAGCTGCACTGACCGCTGTAAGGGCAGGGCCTCACTCTCTAGCATGCCCTCCCAGGCATCTTACAGGGGGCCGCCCCAGCAGCAGCAGCCTTGATTCCGTGGAAGCCGCTCCTTGACAGCAAACACTAGTGGAGCTTTTGGGGGTGGTGCTGGACTGAGCTGCAAGGGCCCCTCCTGTGCGCTCGCTGCTGTCCCGCCCCGAGCCGCGATGGACGCACGGGCAGCGCCCCCTGCCGGGACGGGGCGGCTGAGCAGCAACACGCTGCCTGCCCCACTGAAAACACTCTTATGGGACCGACTTAAAAATCAACTTGCGGAGCCAGGCAGAGGAAAGTCTTGAGTTTCAGATTTCTCCCCCCACCCCCTTTCTCTCTGCTGCGTGAGACTGTGGAATCTGGATGAAAATGAATGTGAGATAAAGGCTGAGGAATAAAGCTAAACTTGCAAATAAAAACACCATTCACAGTGACACTCCTTTTTTAAAAATGTATTTATAAATGGGAATGAAAAGCTAAAGAAAGCCAAAAAAAAAAACAAAAAATGGAAAATAATCTTAAAGTTTCTGGAATTGTATTCATCTTACTTCAGCTTTTCCAATGCTGATGTTCTATTTAGAAATTAAAGTCATGCATTTCAAAACATCAAAATCCAGAAACCTTATTTCCTTGTGGCTGAACAGTCTTTACGAATAGTTCAATGCATTAAAAGTATTATTCTGGATGATTTTCAAGCTAATAGGGGTTGATTTTCAGTCTCTTTAAAATTAAAGAATAAAAAGGTCAAGAGAGAATGCTTTAAGAATCCTATTTTCTTCTCCATTGCATATTAAACAAACAGTTTCTCAGTATGCAAATATAAGATGGCCTTCAGTTATAGAAATTCAGAACAGAAGTTGAGCACCCTGCTTAGACAGTAAGTCACAGATTTCCGTCTCCACCGGCACAGCAACTGCAATGCAGACGGCTGGCCAGAACAGCACGTGCTCCGGGGCCTCCGGGAGGGAGAGAAGCTATAAAAATGGTATTCCGAGAAATGACCCACAAGAGAAGCTAATCACATTTTACAAAGCACTTCTTTTGCATTTTAAGGTAGGGGCAAGCTTTGAGTTTAATTTTCTCACGTGGCTTGTCCCTCAGCGGACCATGTTTCTCCAGGACAGGCGGATGCTCCTTTCCAGAGCACCGGCTGCCACAGCTGAACCCTATTCTGCTCCGACGGACTCGTTTCCGTGAGATGAGGCCCTGAGATAAACACACACCCTGCAATTGGCAGGTTCTTCACATCCTTGGAAACTCTCTCCTCTTCTCCCCAACACCCCATGGGTGATGTGCAAGCAGAAGGCTGAATTCTTGATACCAGGTACATGGAAGAGCTGGGGAGGGTGTGGGGTTGTGGGCTCCACCATGGCTAGGCTAGTGTGGGACTGACGGAGGGCTCTCCCCTGTAGGACAAAGGCCTAAGAGGGGCTCTGGCCTCTGTTTGCAGAAACATTTTCCCCCACAAGGGAAGCAATGGTCTAAAAAAAATACAAGGTTAGAAGGGACCCTTCTCCCCCTGAAAAGCACACCTTGGCACTTACAAAGTCTTGAGCGTGGTCTCGTGTCTGGGTGTCACATCTGGGTTGACCAAACCTCTGGAAATGTGACTGCTGTTTCTATCGAGACAAAACAGCCTGTGGTCACTTGCTCCTGCTTGACTGGCAGGTGACAGCAGGGCCCCACTTGGGGCGGACCCCGGGCCACTGACATGGGGGCACGCTGGGAGGGGTGGGCTTGGAAGGATGGGACGTGAGGGCTGTGGGTCTTCTTGGAACCCATAAACCTGGCACAGTTTTGGCCTTATTTTGTCAGTAATTTTGTCAATGTCCAGTCCTCTCATTAGTCTGGATAATCAAGACTTCTTAGATACGTTTTGAAGCGCAGCAGGGAAGAGGTGCTGGCTGTTTCACAAGGTTCCCTCGCCATAGACACATTCACGCCTCGGAATTCCAACCTGTGAAACATTTCTCCAAGTTGTTTTTTTCTTAAAGTACCGCCACATAACTCTAAGTGTGATTATTATTCAAAATCCAAAATGATTACTTCCTTATAGTTCTGCTGGATTCTTATGAAGACTGGTGTTGGCTGGATTTTGGGGACTCATGAATAAGCATCCACCCAACCTAAGCTTTCTTACGGGTAAATGCTGGGTAAGAGAACAGGGCAGCCTTTTTTTACCCGACAGCAGTGTGCCTCTAACACACCTGCTAACGCGCCACTGCAGACTGAGGTGGCAGGCCCTGCTGGAAAGCCACAGTCCTGTCCCCCAGGGAATGGCCCCCCTGCAGGCTCACCAGCAATGGGGCAGAGCCCGGGCGAGCTCATAGGCGAGAGACCGCGGGGGGAGAGACTCAAGCACCCCAGTCACAGCTCTGCTCTCTTCCCTTCTGGAGAGGGGGTGCTGTGTGGAGAAAAATCAGGAGTCCCCCAGTGGAAGCCCCTGAACCTAGACCCCAAAACCAGGACCAAGGGGCAGCCCCCCAGACTTGGAATAGCATTTCAGCTTCTGAGAGCAACTGCCTTTTAAGAACTAACCGTGATTCCTCGTCAGATCCCCTGAGGCTCTTCCTGTCCACAGGGAAGCCCCCTCACCCCCACCCCAGGGAAAAGCCCACACGGTCAGGGAAGGGCAGAACAGTGACACCCGTCTCTCCATGTCTCCTGTGACCCTCCAGGGTCAGTAAGCGAAAGGTGCAGGGTGGCAGGTGTGGACAGGCACGCGACCCCGCATGGGCTGGGGCCCACTGGGGAGGCTGGGACTGTCCGGTCTGCTCTGGGACAGGAGAGGCACCTGCGCGTCAGTGTGCAGCCTGCACCAGTGTCACCGCACAAAGTGAACGTTAGAACAACACAGTGTTCTTCCATGAACTAGGACAAATGTACGTCACTATGACAAGGTGCGAACATCAGGATGGTATATGGGGAAAAACACACTAATGCAAATATGGACTATAGTTAACAGTGATATTATAATATTCTAATGCAAATATGGACTATAGTTAACAGTGATATTATAATATTCTAATGCAAATATGGACTATAGTTAACAGTGATATTATAATATTCTAATGCAAATATGGACTATAGTTAACAGTGATATTATAATATTCTAATGCAAATATGGACTATAGTTAACAGTGATAATATTCTTCCATCAGTCGTAACAAATGCACCACACCAATGCTAAGTGCCAATAATAGGGGCATATAAAGGTATGAGGTTTCTCTTTTTGGAGCAATGAAAATGTTCTAAAATGATTGTGGGGATGAAAGCACAACTCTGCAATCATACTGAGAGCCATGGGTTGTACATTTTGGGTGGATCATTTGGAGTGTGAATAAAACTGCTTTTAAAAAACCAAAATTGTATGTGCTATATAAGCTACATTAAAAACATACAGTAAAATACAAATTGGCATATAAAAACATGATGTGGTAGCTGAGGGCTGCCATTTTCACCTTTTCATCCTCCCCTTTTGCGTTTTGTCAGCCATTTACTGTCAGGATTTAGGGTGAGGATGTCTCAGAACAGCAATTAAGGCAAAAATAATATTCTTAAAGACTGTGGCAAAAGCTTAAAACAAAAAATGATAATGATTAGATTCAGTTCAAGATGGTAGGAGCAAGCTTCCCTCTTCTTCCTCCCAAATTTCCAGTGACGTGAGAGAGAAAAGTGGACCGTGAAGGGGAAGGTGGGGAAGCCGCCCCGAGGCCAGGGGTTCCGGCTCTGGGAAGATGGAAGCAGCCGCGGCGGCGCGAGCCCAGGGCAGCTGAGCGCCCGGCCTGGGGGTCCAGGGGCCTGAAGGGGTCGTGATCCCCAGCTGCAGCGAGCAGAACTTCGGGTTCAGGGGCCTGGGCTGAGGCCCCAGAATCTGCATTTCCAAGAAGCGCTGGCCGCACTTTGAGAGCACCGGCCTCAGGCGAGCCCGGGCTGCCGCCTGCCGTCTCCCCCCATGCCACAGCGGGCCCGGGAGGGTCGGGGGCAGCCCTGCTCATCGCGGCCTGAAGGCCAGAGGGCTTCCTGGGCACAGGGCCTGCTCCTCAGTCTCGCCCGCTGCAGCTCTGAGAGAGAACCAGGCGCGTGGAAGGCAGGCAGAGAGGAAAGCCTTCAGCAAGCGGCTGTCTCACTTTCCAGACCCTGTCCCCCAAGATTCCACAGCAGCCCTCAGTGGCGAGGCAGGCTGAGGAGAGGCGCAGTTAGGGGCTCTGCTCACCCCTGAGGCTTCAAGGTACGGTTCTGAGACAAGAGCGCCGGGTGCCCCGCGTGGACGGCACGACGGAACTAACCGCTTTGGGTTCAGCAGCGAGCGAGCTGCCAGGACCTCCCCACCTGCTGTCACCATCAAGTACCCACATTCGTCAAAGCATTTTATTTTAGCATCATTAAAAAGTCTCCAGGAAAAGAGCCTGACCAAACAGGCAAAGTATTTGCTCCACCGTTTAAAGAAAATACGTCCTCAAAGAACACCGATTTTCCATGTTACCCTCTCCACAGGCTTCCCACTGACTTCTGGAGAGAACGGGCTGACGCAGTAAATCTAACTCCATTCAACACCCAAAATAAGAGAGGAAAGACTCTTCCAGGACCGAGACCTTCCGGCTGTGAACTGGGGCTCTGAAACCAGCGCCCCTGCCAAGGTCTGCTCACGGCGGCCCCGCTGCAGGCGGACACATCTCCAGGTGCAGAATCGCTGGCCACCCTTTCACATCCGAGTTACGGTATCACATCCTGTCTCGAAAAACAAAGTGAGCTTGTAGCAAAGCTCTCGTTGTGGGAAATTGTGACCTGACATATACACGCCTGCACAGGCTGACTGTGTACCTGGAATGAAAAGCCAGAATTCCACACGCGAATCAGTACGCAAGTTCAGACTCACGTTAAGACTGCTTTTGACAGGGCTTCCTCTTCATCCCCTCTGTGCACCACAGAGAACAGCCACGGCCAGTCGAGCAGACGGTGCCCGGTGCTGCAATTGCAGGACCCCGGCCTTCTTCCAGGTCTTTCCCGTTTAAGCTCTGAACTGAACGGAAACTTGACGGAAACTTGGGCAGCACTGGACCTGGGGTTTCATGGACTGTAGCCTAAAGCCACACCAAACTCCACGCTCAAGTGTTTATTCATTTATTTTTTTCAAATGATAAAACTCTACAAAATGTTCTGCTTGGGACTCGAAATTAAATTTGGTAACAGCCAAATTTAACTTCAGGCTGATCAACAGTTCATGAGCCCGAAGACGCAAACATGGCACCATGGTGGGTGGAAGCCTGGCAACCGATATGGCTGGCGCTGGTGCTAACCAACAGCAGGAAATAAACGTCAGGTGGTACTGACTCTCCACTTGTTAAAACAAAACAAAACAAAACAAAACAAAAAACAACTGTGCAGCTCCAGAACTTTTTGAGCCATGACAAAGGCAATCTCTAGGCAGGTTTTTCTTAAAGTTGTCTGCAGAGCTCTCCTCTCCCTCTATCCCCATCCCACCCTCTCTGAGCTTATTATTAGGAGGAAAAGAATGGCCAAGGTCACTTAGTGCCACAGGAGGCAAACCCACTGGGACCCTGCCTGGCTCGCCTCCCCACACACAGGTGGCCACGGCTCCGCCTCCTGAGCTCTGGAAGGTCACAGGAGTCCTAGTGCCCGGCCTCCTCCCTGCCCAGGACACACACACACGCGCACACGCACGCACGCACCTGGTGCCAGCAGCACCTTTCCCACCTCTGCCCACACCTCTTCTGGACTCCAGACTACCTCTCCTGTCTCACAAGCATCCCGCAGCTCCCACATCCCAAATAGAATACTGGGGACTTTTGATTCCTACCACCAAACCTGTGCACCTCTCCAACTCAGGAAGCTGGGGACCTTCTTTGACTACTACTGCCTTACCCTCTTCCCTTCGTGAAAGCAACACTGATTCCACCTCCAAGATGTATTCACACCCACCTACCCTCATCAGCACCACCACCACCGTAACTTCTCGTCACACCCGAGAGGTCTCCCTGCACCAGCTCTTGCCCCTCCCCCTCCTCCTACCACAGCACAGGCTGAATGAAGTTGAATCTCACGTGACAGCCACTTGCACCCCTTAGGAGCCTCCCACTGCACTCGGCATTAGCATGTGCAGGGTGCCGTGCCCTCCGCAGCCCAATCTCACACCACGCGCTCCTGAGCATCACGGCCCACACTGGGTCTTCCCTTGCAGCGCTACACTGACCTTCCCAGGACAGACCCCACCCCACTCCTCTGGTGGCCGGCTCCCTCCCTGGTCCTTGCTTAAAGGTTACCTCCTCAGGGAGTTACCTCCTCAGGGAGACCGTCCTTGATAACACAAGTAAAAAGAGGAGCCTCCCTTGCTGTTTTCTTCTGCAAACCTCCATGTCTTCCTCACTGCATGTACCAACATTGATGATGGCTAACCTACTGGCATGACCATTTGTTCCACAGCTCATCGAGAACTTGCTTCTTGGTGGCCTTGTTCACCAGTTCCCAGTGAGATACTGGCAGAGTTTGGATTGATACACATTTGTAGAATGAATACATACATCAAGAACAAGCTTTTGAAAGGGCAAGACAGAGGTGATTAAAAATCTCAGTTATGTTTGTTGTTAATTACAAAGAATTACGAGGAGTGATAAAATAGTTTTCAAATGTAATTTTTAAAGGACAGTAATTATCAATAAACAAAAAATCCAATTGTGAGGACCAATCAGCACTTCGTGGTACCTGACATCACTAAAGAGCACCTGGAAAAAAGCAGAGCAGGCCGGCTGCTGCCTCTCCCGCGGGCTTACCTCACCAGCAGACGCCTCTCCCGCGGCACCCTCACCTCCAAGCAGACAAGTCCCACCAAGGTTGTTCCACACCAAGCAGAATGACAATGTGCAGGGTTTACTTTTATTTTTTTATTATAAAAAACACATACAAGAGATTTAAGAAAGAATGAATATAAGACAAATCAGAACCACGGTTGAGTTAATAAACCCATTTTCTATATACAAATACTAAAATTCCGAAAGTGGAACATCCTCAAATGAGAAGCTCATCGCAGCACTGCTCCCATGCGCACAGCACACACAGGGGCCTGCCCGCCCGTCGCCTCTGCATCTGTTACATACGTGGAATCGATACCAAAACCTGCAACTCAACTTCTATTCTTCAGGTGTCCTTTCCCCATTATAGAGTTAAATATGTTTAAGGAACTTTAGAGATATGAAGAAACGCGTTAGAGGGAGTCTCTGTTAAAGGCTCTCCATGTTGTACTCTGACCAATTACCCACTAAACCTCGAGACAAAGTTTTGTAGCCCATTTCCAGCTAAGACAGTGGAAGACTCTCCCAGTTCTCTTCAGCTGATTTACTTTTGCCTAGCCAGTCATTTGAGTACAGAGTCTAAAAATATTTCAGGAATCAAATCATATTCTTATTTTGTTAAGTTCAATTTTTAAAAAGCCACTAAAAGGACACTTTCTGCAGCAAAAAAGGGCTAAGTTCAAGTTTTTGTTGTTTGACCATGACACAGTCATACAATCCATATGTCATATGAACATAACTGCCTTGGGTGAAATGTATGTGGTTCAGGGGAAAACAGCTATGAAATCGCTGGTTTCTCCTTGTCTCCTTACCATACTGTGAGGAAAGCCTCTGTTTGTTTTATCTACTTTATGTTTTTTTCATTTTTGAACCTTAGTTAACATTGCAAAATCTGGGAAGGCACTTCTCTAGGCACCGCGACACACCAGGGGCTTAGCTGAGTTCCTCCACACCCAATGAACTGGCTTCTTCCAGGTAGCTGATGATCACAGACGGAACACTATTAGAAGTCTCTTTCCGCCAAGCTTCCAGGATCTTGGATACTTCTGTTGGATTGCTGGGACTCAAGTCACAAAGAGCGTACACGGCTGCTAACTGTATACCCCATGGTATATCTGAAAAGAATTTTCAAATCAGTCATTACACAAGAAAATATTTGCTACTCAAAATTTTAATTTTGTAAGCTACTAAAATGCTATTAAAATAAAGAATATTTTCTGCTAGCAATGGAAATTAAATACAAAAGAGGAAAAACAACAATAACAAAATTAAAGATCTGTCTACCAGTGAGAAAGAACAAAGGCAAACGGCTCTACTGCATGACATGGTGCTAGCAACACTGAACTTCCCAAAGTGCTTCTGGACCAATTATTCTCCCAGATTGAAGTTACAATACAGTGTGGATATAAAACATTCAATAAATGTATGACTCTGTTAAAAATTCTTACTGGAAGTATCTATAAATGGACTATGAAAATGAAAAATTGTCCTTGTACTATACTTTCATATGAGAGATTTATTGCTTCTGTTTTAGCATAAGTGTATCTAGGAACCACTCAGCTGTAACTTCTCATTGCCTGTGCATACCAGTTCTCTCCTGAATGCACATGTGGTATTGCTTAAATAGCTGGGGGTAGCATCAGACACACCTGGGTTGTCACGGGGTTCAGTTTCCTGCCCCATGAGGAGGGCCACACTGCAGAAGTGCCAAACACAGCACCTAACAGAGTAGGCCCCAGAGCCAGCTGCTCTCCCTTCTCTCGGGAAAGTGGCCTGCACTGCTTCCAGCAGCGTTAAGCCTGAATCTACCAGCAAGACAATTCATTAGCCACTATTCTGGCTACTACCTTTTATGGACAATACAAAATCTAGACTTGTGGAAAAGTACATTTTCATAAGGAAGAAATGGGCATTATCTCAGCAGCTTTCCAGAAGTCAAAGAAGCTAGTCTTAAAGTCAGAGAAAGCACCATCAAACTGTTCATGTTAAGCTCAATATATCACTTAAAGCAGAAGACAAAGAACCCACCATGTTAAACACTTCTCTGGTATGACGCAGTGTTTATGAGATCACTTTGTGTTTCTGATGGTAACTGATTTACCTACGTTACTCTTGATATCACGGTTTTCAAAACAGAAACTCATTTCAGCAGTTAAAAGGGTTACTCTGAGATAAACTTTCACATAAAAGCATATAGCATGTATTTATATTACATACACGCAAGTATATAATATGAAATGACATGCCATGGAATCTGTCCATGGTAAAGGAAACCCTACCGTGAAGACCTGTCCAGCCAGCCTTCAGGTGTCAGTCACCTCTTGTGGTATGTGCTCAGTAACACCTGGGCTCCCTCATGTGCCGTGTGCTCTACAGGTGCTGTCTCACTGGACCCCTCCACCTACTTACCAGGAGGGACAGAGCTCAAGTCACTTGCCTGAGATCACACAGCAGTAGGAAGACCAGGCAGGCAGAGACCCCGAGACAGTGTTGGGGCCACAGAGAGCAGAGCACCCCTCTTCCTTCGAGAGGGCCTGCCCGACAGGATGACCAAGACCAGGTAAACAAACGCAACCCATGACACACACACAGCCAAAAACTAATGTCGAAAACTTAGAACTAACTGACACATGTAAGAGAACATGTACTCTTTTTCTCCTATTCTATAAGATGAGAGATGCATAGAGGATGGCACATAGCAAAGACTCAAAAACATACTTAAATAAGGAAATGCACCAACTTAAAACTGATTTTTAAAAACAGAGGAGTTTTACCTTCTTCTTGAGCATGCTGTATGAACATACCAATAACCGAACTGATATTTTTCACAGCAGACGGAAAGCCTTCCTTCAACCCCAACTGTCCTAAACGACCTAGGGGAAGAAAAACAAACAAACAAACACTGATCAACTTTTCATAAGAATTTAAAATTCTTGTTTTCTTTCATATAACATTGTGTAAATTCAATTTAGCTATCCTGAGCTAACATTAAAATGGGGACCTATTCTTAAAGGAAAACAGGTTAAATAGGAAAGCACCAGGACTTAATAAAGCATCATTTTCTTACAGGGGATGATAAAAATGCCTGACCACCTTTTCTTTTAATCACACAACAGACTACATTTATATCAGCGTGTTGTTTTTTCAGTTGATTATAATCTAATTAAGTAGAATTCAGAAAGGTTTCGGGAAACTAATCGTCAAATGGCTAACTTCTATTAGATTGAAAGACCAAATATAAAGTTTTGGCAACTGTCATTACGATACAGATGGACAGTTCTTGAGGTGGGATCTGCACACTCCTTGGAGTCCAGAAGGTCAAAACAATTTTCACAATAATGCTAAGACAGCATCCACCTTCTTGGTGCTGAGCTGTGGTCAGGCGGAGCAAGCGCAGTGGCAGACAGAGCTGCCGGGCTCTGTGCACGCTTCGTGGCAATGGCACCACACCGCACCAGGGGTCATCCTTCATTGTGGTGCTGTGGAGCTGTGTGCACCTCAGAAAATCAAGTCCTCAAATCTAATCCATTCCCGGAGGCATGAACCTAGTGTGCGTAAGGCCTTTTGATGAGGTTACTTCAGTTAGGGTGTGACGCAACTTAAAGAGCTGGGGGTGGAGTCTTAATCCTATAACTGGAGTCCTTTCTAAACAAAGAGATGCCATGGCAGCAAGAAGCTGAAATCAACAAAACCGGAAGGGAGAGACCAGCAGGCACCATCATGTGCCTCGCCGTGTGGCAGAGGCGTCCCCGATCGCCGGCAGCTGGTCTTCAGGAAGAAAACATCGCCTTGATGATGCCTTGATTTGGACATTTTCTCGGCCTCAAAACTGTAAGCTAATAAATTCCTACTGTTCAAGCCAAACCGTCTCATGATATTTGGTTTAAGCAGCCTAGGAAACTAAAAACAATCACCAACAGCTCACAGGCAAAAAGCCAGTAATAAAGATTTTAACTGAAGTCTGACTCCTAGTCCACAGCATTTTAATGCTCGGCGCGATGAAACAGGAAGGGCACGGGCGGCAGCCTGCTGCCCACCTGATCACATGGCCACGTGAGGAAAAGCACTGGTGCGACGGTTTGCCCTGGGAGTGGCACTGGCCACTTCTGTCCACAGAACCCAGCCATGCTGGCAAGGACAACTGACAGACTCATCCTTCAGACAAGGCGGACGCTTCCTCACAAATGAGCAAGGTGAGCTTGGTATGCAAGGTCGCTACCAGCTGCCAATTATAAAATTTGAGCTGTGAAGCAAAATTAGGATTTTGGAAAATGTTTATCAGCTACCTGAGCTTGACAGCTTTCCAATACTTCAGACCTCTCTGATGAGACTGGTGATTAATTTTTTAAAAATACTGTCAACATTTTAAAGATCTGTGTGAGTCAGTATTTTCCAAGTGACTAAAGCACAATGTTATAAAATCAGGAATGGGTGAAAGATCCATTCAAAGTGCAAGATAGAGCAATGTGAGTTTAGAACAACAGAGCACAAAAAGTTCAGTAAGAAGGTTTCAGATTTCGCATGACAACAACCTTTAAGAAATTGCCACTCACTGAGTTTTATACCATCGAGAATATCTGCAATTAGTTGATAAGACTATTAAAGTAATCCTCTCCTTACCAATTACATATACGCGTGAAGCTGGATTATCTTCAACCAAAACAACATACCACAGGAGAATGATTGTAGAGCAGACATGAGAAACCAGCTTTCTTCTTACGAGATGAAAGAGGACTGCAATAAGTAAGGCAATGCCATTCTTCTCACTTGGATTTTTTTTGGAAAATATAGTTGTTTTTCATTAATCATATTTATGTTAATACAGAATGAGTTCACCATTATTTAAAAATGAAGTCACAACTAAATGCTTTAAAAATTTCTCCAGTTTTAATTTCTAATAGATTAACTATAGATAGATATAAATTGGAGTAACAATGGGGCTCTAGCAGTCCTCAGTAATTCTTAAGAGTGTCAAGGGTGCTGAGACCAAATGGTTTGAGAACCACCGAAGCAGACTGCAGGGCTGCCAGATTCAACCACAGGCTCAAGTCAACAGGATGGTGCTGTTCATCTAGTTCCCACTCATCTGGATCATTCTTCTATTCCAATGGTTCTTCTGTGGATGCAAACCCACTCCAAAGCAGAGTCAAAGCAAGGCTCTCGCCTTCGTTGCCCCTTCTCCTATCAAGGAGATTCCAGGACCCATCTTAGGTGTGTGTGCTTTTAAGCAAGTTCGTTTCTTTTACAACAGTTACATTGTATGCTCAGAGCTTCTGTCCATATTATCTACCAATACTACGAACACCCCACAGCTTTGTATGTGAAGCCAGTACATCGGCATCCTCTCTCTTTATTGAATGTGGGGAAACTGAGGCACAGAGCACTTAAAGAACTTTTATTACTTTGCACCTCCTGTAGGAACCAGGCCTAGAGTTAGTCACATAAATCCTGAGTGCTGTGCCATAATACAGGGTTCAGTTGATTCTTATTGATCAATGAACCTGAATGCCTTACCTAGGGTGAAACTGTAAACATCTGGTTAATTCCTAGGCAGCCTTTCAATGAGAATGAAAAGTAACTTCCACCAGAGATCAGACATTTCAGGGTACTGTTTACTCTTAAATATCTTGTGAGTAGCTCAAACTAACTGTATGCCACAGATCTGCCCGCTGAGACAATCCACCTGGTGGTTAAACACGAAACTAAAGGCAAGGAAAGGAAGAGGGCCCAACGCAGCTCCGGCGTCATTCGGCCTGGGGGTGTGTGTGCTCCCAGGTAAGGTATGGCACACTGGAACGGCTCCAGTCTTTCAGTGAACAACACTTGAAGAAATTGGGTTATATTAGCTATTTAAATTAACAGAGCTATTAAGTGTAAATAAGAGGAAATCTTGAGGCTGAGGAAGATAGTTGGGAAAAAGACTCAAATACACGATGAATTACCAAGATGATGCAAAGGTGCTGAATAGACGGGAAGGAAAGCCCTCACAGAAGGGAGGTGAGCGAGTCCAGGATGGTGGAGCCGGCTGAGAACCCCATGAGAACTCTGGAGCTGGTCCCAGCTCTGCTACCTCCCACCTCAGACAAGTCTTACCCTATCTAGGCCGGCCTGGCTACTGCCACTACAGGTACAGCTCAGATGAGGGTCTATCCTGCCCGTACATCTCTATGAAACTAAAGAGTTCAAGCGATTCACAAAATGCTCTTTACTACATTGCCAATAGCATAGGTCAGAATAAACCCCAATTAAAAATTAGGTATGACCATTTTTTATTACCAGTGTTCACTGAGTTTACTTTTGACTTGAATACAACTTTAGATAACTGAATCATTTTGGCAGAAAGCCTGTTGTAAATTCCTAGTAATACCTTTCATGGAGTAAAAATCTATTAGGATTTTATAAACTTGGAAGTAGAATAAAGACAAATCCTTTATTGTATGAATGATTACAGGGGTGACTTCAGTTAATATTATTAAAGAATGGCCTCTCAACTTCACTATTTACTAAACTACTGAGTCGATACCAGTCTCAGAAGGTTCACAAACATCTTCTTGGAAGCCGCTCAAACTCCGAGTCCAGATGGCATATGGGGAGAATCACTTGTGCCCCACTAGGTGCCTTCTCCAGGGCCTGCAGGTCTCAGCCCGGGGTGCGAGCTGCTTCCTCGCCGGACCCTCAGCCTTCCCAGCAGCACTGCGGCCCCCACTGCTTTGCTCTGAGTCTGGCGTGAGCAGGTGTGCACTAGAGCCACAGGGAGAAGCAGCCAAAGCTGAGCCCTTCCCGCGTCAGCCAACCACGGCGCCCTGCCCCTCCCTGCCCGACCACGTGGGCGTTATCTCTGCCCACCCTGGCCCATCAGG
Organism: Bradypus variegatus; assembly: GCA_004027775.1. NCBI lineage: Eukaryota > Metazoa > Chordata > Mammalia > Pilosa > Bradypodidae > Bradypus > Bradypus variegatus. The sequence goes on along the minus strand of PVKY010003029.1, from coordinate 862 downwards.
GCATCCAGGCAGGATTCGCTATTCCTGACTCTGCTCTTATTTCCAACATCACACCTGCTAATTCTCCATGCTTTGAACTACGCTAATCTATTTTGCACAAAAATCATTAATTATCTAGAATGCTTATTCTTTATAACATAATATATAACTGCATTATATATAACACTATGAATTATGAAGTATATGTATATTACTAAAAATATATCATTAAATGTTATAAATTCTTTGGTCACCCCTCAATGCTGGAATTTTAAAGATTTAAGGGAAAAAAACAAAAACAGAAAACGGCCTGAATATATGACGAAAATTACTAGTCAGGCTTTCTTCCTACATCAATATATTGTTGTTTTCAGACAAACTATTAACACATTCTTAATTCAAATGGGGATTACTTTTTAAGCTATATATTTGAAGGTACTTAGAGAATTTTGTGTATTTTTGTTTATGAGAGTGGTGTGACATCGAAACCAAAATAAGTATCATTATTTGCTGCATCATTTATGGCATCCGTTTCTGCCTCCAAACCCAATCAATCATCCACGTCGCCTGGGGGGCTTTGTACCCTCACAGAGCTGGCAGAATCAAATTTCCAAGGCTGGAGCCTGGGAATCTGCACTTTGAGAAAAGCTTCTCAGATAATTTGAACAATCAAGCCAAATTTAGTAGCACCAGATTTATAAACCCAAATTGAAGAGAGAACTTGGCAAGTCACTGGGAGAAAACTCCAGATGGGCGACCCTTTCACTACAGAGCCTACTTCCACTGCATATGAAGGAGACAAGCACCAGAACCACAACCCCTCATTTTTTCTCTATTTTGACAAATAGTGACTTCAAAAAATCTCATTCTTGACAATTCCACA
>PVKY010003028.1:0-23091 GCA_004027775.1 Bradypus variegatus | reverse complement strand
TTTACCATGGCTATTCCTATTGACAGAGCTGCTGTTGGTTTTGAACAATGGCCTGGCTGCTGGAGAAGAGGCAGAAGGCAAGCTCTGGTTAATGCAGGTAATTTGTGGCATCAAAAAGTTAAAAATACCCAAGCTGGTTTGGGGAATCTGAAATCTGGGCAAGGATCCCAGCCTCCCCTCCCCCAGCAGTGGCCCCAGCAGCTCAGTGCACGTCTCCATTCCCCAACCTTTAGCCACAGGCAAACAGGGTGATGAGAGAGACAGGAGGAGTGGGCTTTGGAGGAGGAGCCAAAGCATGTTCAAGGTCAGGGCCACCCTCCTCTTTCATAACCTGCTCTCAGTTGGTGGCTGAGAGTTTATAGGGGACATTTTCATTCAATTTTAAAAATTCATGATCCAAAGGTCTTGGCAGGAGGCTGGAAATGCCCCCACCCCCAGCCCTGCTGGGGGACACCTGGTGATGTGTACTTAGGCTGAAGTGCTCAGAGGCTCCCCTAAATTGGCAGAAACCTAGGAGGGAAGAACAGGATGCTTGAGGACTTCCAGGTCCCAAAGAGAGCAGAGGATCAGCTAAGAAGTTATGGTGTGGGGCCTTGAGAATGAATGCCAGAGCCCCCACCACAGTGCCCTGGTGGGCTCTGACCTCTGTGGTCTGAGGAGCATGTAGCATCCACCTGTGAAATCTGGATGGTACCATGTTGGCTACCCCAACTGCAGCATCACGGTGAAGGGTTACGGCATCATGGGACCTGGGAGAGCCGAGCCGTTAGCTGGACAATGTAGCTGTTAGTTGATCAGGTCAACCATTCGTGTCCACAGTCCACCCACTCGGATGGGAGGAGGAGGTGGACGTGGCTTCAGGCCCTATCCCAGAGCAGGGGAAGCCTCCCGGGGTGTCCCGAGCAGACAGCAGGAGGTGAGATGGCTATGTGGACAGCAGGGGGTAAAAGAGGGTCAAATTCAGCAACCACACAATTTTAAACCACGGAGTTAGAGCTGGAAGGCATCTCGGAGGTCACCTAGTCCACACCCATCCCGACTTAGATGGCCCAGAGCCACTGGCAGTGGCCACGTGGTAGAACCGAGACGAAGAATCAGAAACCGCCCCCCAACAACCACTGCTCAGGCTAGCCATTTTCCTCAGCCTCCCCCAAATGCTGACTTTGATCCCGATTCCCGCGGAGTGAGGGTTACTCTCAAAGACAGTGGACATTCCTGAGAAGTCCACGGACCACCCGCAGCAGCCAGACATACCTTGTGCGAATAGTGCTGGTCAACGATCCGTGCCAACCCGAAATCCCCGATCTTGAGCACCAGGTCCTCGGTGCTGATGAAGATGTTGGCGGGCTTCAGGTCCCTGTGCAGCACGTTGGCGGAGTGGATGTACTTGAGCCCGCGGAGCAGCTGGTACATGAAGAGCTTGGCGTGCTCCTCCGTCAGCGTGCCCTGCTCCAGCAGGTGTGCCAGGTCCGTCTCCATGTACTCCTGGACGATGTAGGCCACGCTGAACTTGAACAGCTCACCTTGCAGGTCGGTGCCCTTGGGCCCCAGCACCTCGTGCACCTTCACGATGTTGTCATGGTCCAGACGCCGGATGATTTTGATCTCCCGGAGTGCGTGCTTCATGCTGCGGGCGTCGCTCAGGGTGAGCTTCTTCACAGCCACCTTCCGGCAGGCCCTGCTGTCCACGGCCGACAGCACCAGCCCGTTGACACCGAAGCCCAGGGGTTGGAAGTTGACAAAGCGCCCGCCTAGGTCATACCCGTAGACGCTGGCAATGCACCCGCCCTTCTCGGCCATTGTTGGCTCAGTGGTCTGGGGCTGCCCGTGCAATGAAAGGGCAGTCAGGAAAGGCCAAATCCCAGCTCGTGGCTTCCTCAACACACCTCATTCTGTCAATGCCTGAAGTGGAGGGATGGTTTTTCTCCTGGTGAAGTCACTGCCACCAGTTCTCTGGAGACAAGAGTGGCATATGTCTGTGCTTGCTGGGCTGCAGAAGCCAGAGCTCAGACCATTTTCTTAACCTGCATTGGGAGGGCTGTCCACCAGCTCCTATGTATCCTGGGCCCTCCTTGAAGCCTGGAATGGCTCATGCTTTTTTCAAATATAGCATCTTGGAAAGAAAAAGAAGTATCACAATCTAGTGAACACTGAGTTTCCTATCATTATGGATCTCAAAGTAAAAGATGCAAAACTCTTCCCGTTTAAATCCTTTGTTAAAACACGTTCCTTTGGGCTGAAAGCAGGAGCTGTTTATTGAACTGTGTTCCTTTACCTTAAGATGGTCCAAAGCTCAGCTGCACCCAGCCTCCTGCTGCTTGCGAGCCTCTCTCTGCACTGGCAGAGGGACACTGGCAATGGATTCTGAAGGCTCCTAGGGGCTTCTTTCTACCTCTCCCAGCTCAACTTCCCTTTCTACCAGCTCACCTTAGATTCTGAGAACCAAACCAGTCCAGTGAGCATAGGTGAAGAAAGCTGGAGCAAGTCAAGCACTTCTCATGAGTTGCACGCCAAGTTGCACCTGAAGTCCCAAATCCAACGGCAGCTCAGCTGCCAGGCCAGGCTCCACTGGAGGCTTCAGATGTAGGCAGCATCCTCTCTCACCTCCTCATCCACGCCACCTCGACGGAGACCGTGATCTGCTGGACCCAGAGAAGTCGCAAGAATGTGGCATCTTTCTGACTGAGTCTCCCTCCCTGTCAACAAAATAATGTTGGGTAAATTTCCACACTCCGGCTTCCAACACCTTCCCACTTGTATATCTTTTGCTAACCGGCCCAAGTGTTATTCAATCTGTCCAGCCAGCTGAAACCCTGCTTGCTCAGGGGACGCCGGGCTTTACACTGCTCGGCCACCCCTGAGATGTGCACCACTCTCCTGGAAGGGAGAGAAGATGGATTGATTTGATAAAACCATCAACCGATGTGCCTATTGTGTAAATGCCCACTTCCCCAAGGTTAACACACAAACTGCAGGTATCAGCTCTGACCTGTGTGAAACTCATTCATTATGCTCTCCAAACACACATCAGTACTCGCTAGGAAGGGTGGGAGTAAAAAATAACTAGATGCAGGCAGAAAATAAAGGATCAATAATCTGATGTTTCCACTTGGGCCCCTTTTCTTCTTTCTTTTGCAAATGTTTTGGAAATTTTAAGAGAGAATTTGCCATGGACATCTGTATCTCTTGCTTTCCACGTAGGTGGCATAAGCACACATACCCATATAAAAGGGGCTCTGCCCAGCCAACCAGGGCACAGACTTCCCAGCACCACTCACGGCTGGTTGGCAAGCTGTCCTCCTTTTGGTGAAGGGGGCACAGCTCTGCAAAGCAGTGGGTCAGATCAAAGTCCAACTGTCCCCCTGGTGGATGCCGACTGCAATTACAGGTATAGGACCCAAGTGAGGGGAAAACCCTGCAAAGCTGGCAATGTAAATTCAGAATTAATTTGAAGAACTTCTGATGTAAAGGCACTATCACAGCTTCTAAGAGAGTCGCAGGTTTTCTAAGTTCACATAGCGCACAGACACAAAGAGAAAGAAAGCAGCATTCAACTCAAAGGAGGGAATCTGGCCTAGCTCCTTCTTGATTCTCATCATACTGCAAAGCCGCCTCTAGGGACACTTTAATATCTGAACTCTAGACACCTCTTCAAATGGTAAATGAAGCAAAACAACAGTCAACTCAATGCTCTGAAATTAAGGGAGCAAATAAGGACATGGATGATCTGAACTAGTAAATAATCAGATCCTCTCTAAAGACTTCTAATGGAAAGAAATTTGCCAAGGGTCTGTAACACAGTGATTGCTCAACAGGTGTTACCTGTTGTGGCTGTTGCTAAAAATACCCTTACATTCAATGAGACATACCTACTACATCGATTCTTCAGCAGTTCTACTTGGCATGATTTTTAGCAGCAGCAAAATAATCATAGCCATACAGAATTTCAGAATGGGAAGCAATCTTAGAGGTGAAGGACGGTAGTGGCTTCCTTGGCTCATTTGACTGGGAGTCACCACTGGGCTTTAACTGGCAGGGGCAGGTTTGCTGAAGTCCTGCTGAGTGTTCCCATTAGCGGATAACTGATTCCCTCCCCAGTGCCGACATCAACTCCCAGCTGATGCGGGGCCACCTCTGACTTAGCAGATGAGGCTGCTGAGGCTCCAGAGCACCAGCTCAGCGCCTTCAGCACAGATGGTGTCAAGAAACCCTTGATGGATGAATAAATGCCCACCATCCACTCTGAGGACACCGGCCAGTTAGAGACAATGCTGGGAGCAGGCATCGAGCCAGGGTTGCAGGGCTGTGGCTGAGGGCCACCAGCACACCTCACTCAGGGGACCAAGGAGTCGCCCTGTTCCCCAGCCATCCCTCCTCTAGCTCCGGCGGCCAAGGTCAGGGGAGGCAGTTACTTATTTCATGAAGAGGGATGCTTGACCCTTATTCCTTTCCCAGCTCCTGCTGGGTTGTAAACAGAGCTGGGAATGGGCACCTAAGCTGAAAGCTGGACTTGCTTGAGATAAGCTGTGAATAACTAAGAAGAGATTTATTTAAAAACTCTTTCCTTTTCCTTGCACACGAGGGAGAGATCCTCTCCCTTACGTGTGCATTAGTGGTCTCAGCAACACACTATCAGCTCTGCTGGGCAGGTGCCGTGTCACCCTGGGAAGGCTGGGCTCCAGCCACTCTGCCTTCCTCTGGGGCCTCTCAGTATGGTACTGCCCAGCTGCCTGCTTGCACCTCCCAGTGCCTGAAATGCTCTCCTGCTTCCTCCCTTCTCACAGGGACCCCTGCCCTCCACTCGGACCCAGAAGAATTCCTCTTTGAAGCATCTCCACCATCCCAGCCCCTTTTCTAAACCCCTGTGGCATTTGCATGTAGACTTTACTGGACACTTACCATCTGCTACATAACCTGGGATGCTTAACTTCTTATATGCGTGCATCTCCCATGCAGACTTTAAGCTTCTCAACTCCAGGGCACCAAGAAAGCATTTAGAAAATAACTGGGCACCAGAAGGACCTGAGTAGCTGTGAAGCCCAAGTTTCCTGACTGGGCCAGCCTCTCCTGACTGTCCTTGCGGTTCTAAAGCAGCTTGTCCAGGATGCCTCTTCTCACAACTCAGACAAACTGGTATTTCCAAGTTTCAACCATCTTAGAATTATCTTTGGCTCAGATGCTGCCTGTCTTAGAATTTCAACACTTGAACCAGATAACCCTCGTAGGACCATTCCTGTTTCCATTAGAGTTCAATGTTACACCTCTCTTCTCAAACCTCCTTGTTTTCTGCGTTTCTTTCCCTAGTTCCTCTATAATTTCTGTTGTAAACCCTTTGCCTTTCTCCACAGCTGGAGTGATGAAGAAACACTGAGTGTCTAAGAAATCTCAGATGAATGGCTCATTTCTTGTGTCATACACTGAGGGCCCTGGGCCATGGGCCCTGGGTCCTGGGTCTCTCCCAGTGGGCCTGGGGAGGGGCAGGCCTGGCTTCTGGATGTGCCCACCTGGGTAGAGGAGGGCCATGGCTGCTCTGGGTGTGATGCAGCCTGTTGGGGCAAAGCACAGCCATCCTGCAGGTGCAGAGCTGGTCCGAATCACCGCTGTGACTTCCAGCCCAGGGAGTTAGCATTCACTGTGCGAGAAGGAAAGGTCACTGGTTCAGCTGTGCTCAAATGACACCCAGCAAGAAGAATGCATGTAGATCTTGCAAGGGCAGCCCAGGCTCCCACGATTCCTTGGTTAGCCTTGTAATACAGCACAGGAAGGGAAATCTCTATCCCCCGGGACTCCTAACAATGGAGATTGATCACTGCATCTGATTTCACAGCAACATCTTATTTGAGGCCAATTAAGTATTGTCTCACTCATCCACCTTTTCTACACGTGGAGGCAAACCAGAGCCAAGATGGTGTGTGCCAACTGTCCCTTTTTGGGATTTCTGGGGCTATGTTTTACAAATCTGCTTTGGAAAGTCTAAATTTAGCCTCACTGCCCATGCCTCCTCAAATCCTCCCAAGCCTCATGCTATTGACTTTCAGCAGGAGCTGTGGCCCCCAGTGAGGCGGTGACATTTCATAGGCGCTGCTTTCTTCCGTTTCCTCCTGAACACCTAAGGATGGAAGGAAATCCTTCTAGGCAGAGCTGTTTACAGTTGATCAGGCTGCGCAATGCACAGTTCTAGGAGGTGTCATTCACATCACGGTAAGGTCTGTCTGATGTCTAAGCTCATGACCCTGATCGCAGTAGGCTACATGAATGGAATCCTCTGGGCTAGGGGTCAGCAAACTTTTACTCTAAAGGGCCTGAGGGTAAATAATTTAGGCTTTGCAGTCTCTGTCACAACCACTCAGCACCACCCCTCAACTCTGCCACTGTAGCCCAAAATCAGCCATCGACAATATCTAAATGAGTGGGCGTGGATATGTTTCGATAAAACTTCGTTTACAAAAATAGGCGGTGGACGGCTGTATGTTGCTGACCCTGCTCTGGACTGTGCAGTGAACATCCCACAGCCTGCTCACAAGGAGGCACTGAAGGCCCCTTTCCAACTCTTCCTGTATGTCTCCTCCTTTCTGGGCTCAGTCCTCCTGTGGCCCCTCACTCTGGCCCCAGCCCAGGCCTAGCAAAGCTCATCTGTAGCTTTCACACCCTCAGGGCCCAGTTCTCTGCTTCCCAACAACTAGCTCATCTGAACTAAAGGTCCCTTCAGCTCTGTGATTCTATAGTACACAAGTGAGCCCCCACTCCCAAACCCCATCCGCATTTTAACAGTCTTCTGGAGAGACAACACAGATGATGAAAGTGGTGTAACTCCATGTACTGGGAGCTTACCATGTGCCAAGGGCTTTGCCTGATTATTCCAGTTGGGTCTCACAACCACCCCACGAGGTTGATGTCATCTCATGAAGCTCACAGGGGGAAGGGACTTACCCCAAGGTACACCACCGGCAGGCAAGAATCTGAGATCTGAATTCAGGTCTGTCTGACTCCAAAGCCCACGTTCCTTATCATTGTGACGCTTGATTTTAGCCCACATGACTGATTCTCACCATGAGCCCGTCAGGCCTAGCGAAGGGAAAAGTGGGGTAGATTCACCACCTGGCCCATCTCTAATTAAAGCAAGAGGCAGCCACCTCTTCAGCCTGTGTACAACCCCCATGTGGGGATTACTGTTAGTAAGTCCGTTTTACAGCACAAGAAACAGAGACCTAGAACTTGGAGAAGAGATTAACAGCAGAGAAAAAAAAAAGATCCCAAAGTCAAGCAACCGTAAGCCCCATCTTCCAATTGCCCTTCTGGTCTCAAACCATAGCCTGGCTGTGCTGGAGCCCATCGCATCAGGGTGAGGCCACCCCAGAGGCGGGCTGAGCGTCTGCCCAGCTGGCTGACGCACAGGGGTCCCAACTAGCCCACTGAGGCCGGCACACTGGTCGCTTGCCCAGGACCCATTCCCCTCTCTTCCCACACAACAGAACCCAGATCTGGCTCAGCCACCACGCAGCTGAGTCAAGCTTCATGGATGTCTTATGACTGGTTAAACCAGGGTTTCTCTACCCCAGCACTATTGATAGTTGGACCAGATAATTCTGGGTGTGGGGGGTTAAGCTGTGCATTGCCAGATGTACAGGAGCATCCCTGACCTGTACCCACTAGATGCCAATAGCCCCAAGGCTGTGACTGTCAAAAAGTCTCCAAATGTTGTCAACAATCCCAATGTGGGCAAAGGTGGGCACAAAATCATCCTTGATTGAGAACCACTGGTCTAAATAAGCCGTTTTCAATGGGGATGGTGTTGGCATTTGAGCAGAGCAATGATTTGTTTTGTGGGACTATCCTGTGCAGAATTGCTGAAAGTTTAGCAGCCCTGGCACTCACCCACTAAATGCCAATAGCACTCCTGGGTCCTGTGACAGCCTCACACATTTCCACAATCTCAGAGGGGAATGGCTCTCCCACACCCATCCCTGTTGAGAACCATATAGTTATAAGCCCATTCTCCCTTGGCGATGATTAACTTAGGGGTCCTTATATGAGCCAGTTCTGTAAATAAGCCCTCTGGGGGGCCTCTGGGAAAAATGTTCCTCCCCAAGCAAGAAGCAATCCTGCTTCTTGTCTCTGGGTGATGTTGTGGGAGGAAGTGGTGGTGTTGGTGCCGCAGCAGCCATCTCGAGACCATGTGGAGACAAGCCAGGGGACAGAGGCCGGCTCTCTGGAGTTGGCGGAGAGGACTGAGGCAGCGAGCACTGCCGAGACAAGCCTGGAACTGCCTTTCTCCAGTTTTTTTTTTCCAAGTGAGATAATCAAGACTCATTGTTTTTAAAGACATTTTTAGTTTAGGTTTCTTTCTTTCTTTCTTTTCTAACCTGCAGCTAAATTGACCTAACTAACTGACAGCAACTAGCTAGGTACCTGGTTGGTCTAAGGTGGAAATAAACAGATGTAAAACACACAGCTCTGGACCTCAAGGAGCTAATATTCATATTTGGAGAGAGGAACCACAACAACAATTACAAACCAATGTAAGAACATTTAGGGGCTAAACTACTTGTCGTGTGGTGGGAATCAGGACTAGTCAGACCCGACAGAGAAGGCTCTTTGAGGATGTGGGAGCTTCTAAGAGGACTGCGATGTTCCTGCCTCCTGCTGCTCAGGCCCCCAGTAATCCCATTCCCCGCAGTGTCTGCAGGACTTACTGACTTGCTTTTATTCACCAGAATCTGGCAAAAGGAAGGCCTGGCTTCTGGAAGGGAGGTCACTTCTGAGATTCAATTACAAAAAGACTGCAGCTTGCATCTCAGGTGATCACTCTCTCTCAAGGAAGCCAGCGGGCACGTCATGAAGCAGCTCCATGGGGAGGCCCATGTGAGCTTGGAAGTGGATCTCCCCCAAACTGAACCCTGAGGTGACTGCAGCTTCACAAGAGATCTTGAGTCAGCAGCTCACAGCTAAGTCCAGATCCACAGAAGCTGTGAGATAGTAAATGCCTGTTTGAAATTTGGGGTTAATTTGTTATGCAGCAATAGCGAACTACTGGAGAGAAGGGACTTCGGGACCAGCAGTTACTGAACTTTCCAAGACAGAAAAGAGGCGAACTTGACTGGAGACCTTGAAAACTCCCCCTGGGACCAGGGGCCCTGGGATTACTTGGCTGGGACCTCATCAGATTCCAGAGCCAGACAGAACCGTGGTGAGGGCAGGGCCCTTACCTCCCCCTTTTCATGGATGAAGCCCCAGGGTTGAGCCCAGCATCTGGCATACAGTAGGGATGCAATACATATCTGTTGACAAAAGAATGGCAACATGTGTGCAGAAACGTTTTACTTTTGACAAAGTAAAACCAAATGGAAAGACAAATGAAAAATGTGTCCCTGAGGCCCAGAACAGAAATCTTTTGGAATTTCTCCAGGGTGGATGGGGAGTGAAGGACTGGGTCGCATAGGTATGTCATACAGACCCCAAAAGAGCATGATGTCAGGAAGGTGTTTCCTCTGCAAATGAAGAGTTGCTGATCCCAGGGCAGGAACGATTGTGTCAACTCTGACTTTAACTCGGGGACCCAACTGGGTCTCAGTCTTGGAGGCAGCAGCGGTGCTCCCAGGAATTATGAGAAACTTTTCTTCTTGACCCTTTAGCTTTTGAAACTAAGGACCACTCACTCCATCCAGGAGGCGGGCAGGCTGGTGCAGCCCTCACAAAGTGACCTGCCTGGGCCCAGGCAGCCCCTTTCCTTTGTGGAAACAAAGGTGCCAGGTGGCTGCTCCCAATGTTGCCACCCGTAATGCCAACCTCTGGCAGCATTTCCCATCCCTGCGCTTCTCTCACACCTGTTTCCATTCCCGGCCGAGGTCCTGGGCTAACCCGGCACCCCCGCAGCCACCAGCTGACCCAAGTGGAAAGCCCTGCTTTGACTGAAATAAACACGTCACCAGCAGGAGAGCCACTGGCTGGCACTGAGCCCCAGGCCAGGTCACAGGCTGGCATCAGCCTCCTCGATGTACGGGCCTGCAATGGCCACACATGTCGGGACACCCCACTTTGGCTAAAGCCACCCACCCCAGCGAGGCAGTGACCTCTCTTACCCTAGCTTGCTTCCCTCATGCCACCCAGTAAGAAACAGGACGGGACTCCCTAATCCCCATTGCCTTTCCCTCTCTGAATCGGGGTTACAGGAGAGGCTTCTGAGGAGTGGAAGAAAAAAGTTAGGAAAGGGCCCAACAGACCCTGGGGTCACCTCCTTCCCCAAGAGCCAACTCCAGGAGCTGCCAGACTTTGTTCTGCTTTTTCTTTTGAAAATTATGTAACCAGGCAGGGAGAACAAAGACTTTACAGACATCCCAACGATACAAAAATAGCATGGAGAGAAATTCCAGGCTGCCTCGGTGCTGCATTGCCACATCCGGCAAAACTGGGGAAGGGGGAGCAGCGGGGGTCCCTGCATCTGAAGTTTCCATTCTAGTTGCCACGGGAACCGCAGGGACTTCCCGGAGGCAGCTTCGGAGGCTCCAGGCTGCGTGTCCAGCTCCTGGTTCAGGCGTCCGTGAGGGCAGGTGTGCATGCCGATGTTCACATCCTTCTGATTTTAAACTTCTGCAACATCTGACCTTTTTAGATACAAGGGGAAACTCCTTGCTCTCTTGGTTTAAGGAAGGAAGCCAAGGATAGCAAAAGAGTTTGGCCTCTTTCAAAACCTAACTCAGTAAAATTATGTTATCGGTGGTTAAATAAGATGAGGCCCTGGGCGGGGGCTTGCTGTTTTGGGCTGTTTTTGCAGAAGGCAAAGATCAGAGCCAGGTCCAAAGCTGCTCAGAGCCAGAGCCTGCATCTTTAATTCTCCTGCACTTGCTTTAGCACGGACTGAGTGGGTGCCCACCCGTGTGTTGTCCCTGAATTTGGAGATTACTATCTGTGAGGTCAGATTTAATAACCCATCGTGGGAAGGAAGACAAAAAGTCCCTACCCCTTGAGGAACTCACTGTTCAGACCTGACATTTCCTGCCAAACTTCAGGCCCCTAAGTGGGACCACTGCTTTGTGACCAGAAACAGCAAATATGCATATGTACTACTATCGTCACATTTAGCACCCATGGGAGACACTGCTAATCAATCATCACCCTCTCTTTCCTGATAAGCCTAGAAATCAGAGCCTATCTCAAATAAAACTCCAGAGAGCACCTATCAATTGCCTGCCTATTTGCATCTGTGGGTTTGCCTCCCTGACCTCATGTTCCCATGGCTACAGCTGGGCTCTTCCCTTGCTCCTCGAACCAATCCCCTGCCTCGTTCCCCAGGCACACGGTCCAACTCAGCCAGAATCCACTGAGGACCTCGCACGAGCCGGGCACCATCACATTCATTCAACGATGGCTGAGTTGAGGTTTCTAATGCTGCTGTGAGTCGGGTGTGACCATCCCTGTGAAATGAATGAACAGAGCACCGTGTCTAGTGAACACTAGGGTCTCTGTGGGTACCTACTTTTCTTCTCTTCCTTCTCCTGATGTGCAGAAAACCCAAGTGACCTCCTCGAGGTCACACCCTAGAAAGTGGTAGTGCTTGGGTCCAACTCCAGGCTTCATTTGAACTCCGGCGTGCTCTCCGCTGTATCCTGCCGTGGCACATCCTTCCTGCTATGGAGCCCCCCTTATCCCTATGGTACTTGAGTGCTTGCTTTCATTTTTCCAGTCTTCCCAGTTTCTTGGAGAAGGGTTTACCTTGCTCCCTTAAGTCATCTTGGAAACTGACATCCTTTCTCAACATCTCCAGCCTCATTTCGTTTCGCTTAGCTCTACTCACCAGCCAGAAGACTTCCTTCAGTTCATTGAAAATGTCAGGTCTTTCCTGCCTCTAGGCCCTCACATAAGCTATTCCTTTTGTCAGGAAAACCTCCCCTCCTCCTCACCTGGCTAATCCTTACCCATCCATTAGGTCTATGTTTAAATGTCCCTTACTCCAGGAAGCCTTCCCTGATGCCTCCTTTTCTTCCCGGACTAGCCAATCTGTTCCAGCTTGCCCCACTCCTCCCCCTCCCATTCGCTCTCTCCTTTCTATTCCAGCTTTAATTGCTTGTCCCAGTGTTGAATTGGATGCTCCATGAAGACAGGGACTCCTTCGCTCGTGTATATCACTCTGTTCCCAGTGCCTAATTCCTAACCTACTCAGCAGTAATTAATAATAAAGATTTGGGCAGAACAAATGAACAGATGCCCCACACTCCAGGCCATCATTTTCAAACTCACGTTGGTAATAATCACTTCTTCTCTTCTCCCCATGAGAGATGTCAGCCAGCTGCAAGACTTGCACAAGTCTTGTCTGGTTCGAATCCTGGACTCAAGCCCTTTCAATTCCATGGAGTTCTTCCTTTCACCGAGCCCTGCTTCTCTCCAGGCACCAGGCCCATTATCCAGCTAATGAGTGCTTCCGCCTACCTCCTGCTATTCTCGGGGAGGCTAATCATTTACAGGGGTTGTGCTCAGAGGTAAAAAGAAATTACTTGTAGAGCAGGAAAAATGCTCCCTCTTCTTGCAATTGCATCTCTGTTTACAAATGACAGAATGTGTATTTCAGTAGCTCAGGTGACATCAACAATCCCTGGACCTCGTGGAGTTGTCATAGCCAAGGAGGAAAACTGCGAGCTGCGAGCCAGGAGGCCTGGATTCCAGTCCTGCCCCTACCTGTGCCATCTCCACAAGGAGCTGCATCTCTGTGGGGTGGGAATGACAACACTACCCCACCTACTTATGGGGATAAGAACAGAGGCCCACGATGTGGATATACTTTCAAAAGTAAAACGCATAAGCTGGACGTAGTCTTGCTGACTATGACCCAATAATATTAATGTTAACAAGCTCCATGGTGATAGAGCTCATTAACTGGGCTCTAGGGGGTTGGAAACATCACCCCTCTTCTCCCTTGGGCATATCTCTTCACACATCTTCAATACGAATTTGGAGACTTTGGTGGGGGGACAGGCTAGTGGGTGGGGATCTTAGGCTAATGTGCCTTGTCCTCTCCCGTGACCCAGGGCACACACCGAGACCAGCAGCCAGGGACGGGGTGCCAGGAATATGACGACTCACCACCCGGCTAGCCAAGGCCATGCTGGTGGCCTCTAGCTCTATTCCTCCAGATGAATTCTGCCACCATGTGTGCAACACCCTCCCTTTTGCTCTCCACCAGGGAGGCTATTAGACCCGCGATCCTACTGTAGGAGCCCGGCCCACTGGAGAGGAAACATGGGTTGCTGCGTGCTCACCCTCTCCTTTTCCTCCTTCCTCTAGCAGGAGAGAAACCAGGGAATCACACTGGGCTCTTAAGAACAACAAATCCCCTGCCAAGTTATAATGAATTCCATCCATACACTAATATGCCTTGGATGTCCTCATGACCAGGGCCCAGGACCCTAGAGGTGGCCATCAAACTCCACAAGGGTACAGGGAAGGGGGCAGGAGGGAAATGATTGGCCTTCAGATTGTGAGCTTGCAGGAGGGGGGAGGTAAGGCAGGTGCAGGGGCTCCACTGCCTGGCAAGAGTGTCGAGGACAGCTGGGAAAGAAAGCCAGGGAAGCAGTAGGGAGAGAGGAGCCAGGGAGGTGGGTCCTGGGCGGATGAACCCCCCACCCCTGCTTCTTAGACAATTGAGACAAAGCACAGGAGTCTGAACAGTGATACTAGGTTTCCCTCCAGCTGGCACGTGCACTCTGGGTTTTGATTTCATTTAGAGAAAGGTGACCATCCTGCCCTCCTAGGGTCAAGTAGTACAGGTCAGTTTATGCTAATTACAGTATGAACCGAAGCTCTCTCTGCTGAAAGATGAGGAAACTGAGGCCCAGAAAAGGGAAGCGATTCTTCCAAGGTCATGTAGAGGGGCAGAGACTAGGCTCTGTAGAGTAGCCAGGCTTCCCTGGGAGCCGACCCACCCGGGCCTTTCTGGGATCTCCAGATGATCTCGTGGATCCCTGTGGAGGGGCACCCTGACCCGGCTGGCATAGAGCTGTGCACGGCAGCAATGGCTTCGCTGCAAAGGAGCAGCTCCTCCTCCTCAAATCATTAAGTGTTTATTCCATGTCAGGAAATAAAAAGCCACATATGGGCTCTGTGACAGCAGCTGCCAGGCTTCCAAATGGGCATCATCTTCCTTAACTGAGAGTGTGCTAGAAGCCAGGCCCATCCCAGTGGGGCAGGAGAAGGAAGGGACTGGGAGCCGGCTGCTGTCCTCAGTGGGGAGGCGCCTGGCTGCTGCCGGGGCTGCACCAGCATCTGTGAGTGAGCAAAGCTCATTTTCGTTTTGGGCTGTGGGGAGCTGGACCCCCATAAGGCCAGCAGCAAAAGATGCCTGAGTCTGCTCAGGTGTAACCAGGACAGCGGATGCAGCACAGGGAGGTGGACAGGCTCATGTCCACATGCACTGGTGGGAAAGCAAATGCTCCAAGGCCTGATGGGACGAGCCAAGGGGGCAGAAAGGACAGGGGAGAGGACCATGGGGCACCCGGCGATTCCCAGAGGTGCTGCCTGCCTCCTTTCTGAGCTGCTCTGCCAACATCTGCTCTCGGCACACACAGACCATCCTCACTGCCTGGGGGTCTTAGATGCACACACCAGTCAAGTCCCCAGTGCAGAAAATGCTGGAACCACAACCACGGCAGCAGCACAACCGGAACAATACAGCATGTTAGCTTGACAAATGGAATCCTGGGGCAGTTAAGAACAGCACAGTTCTCCCAGGTCCAGGGCATCCGAGGCAGGAACCAGATTTTGCCTGCACAGGGCAGTGAGCTGGCGCCCCAGCCAGTGCAGAGTATGGCTGCTTGGCCGGCTTGGGGCTGGACAGTTTGGCAGTAAGGAATTCCTTTGCCTCTCCGTTCCCTACACACACCAAATAAACTGAACCTGAGGACTCCATGTGTTCTGAAAACCCAGCACAAACCAGGTTGCCTTCTTGTAACGATCTGAGTTCTCATGGGCTGGGAACAAGAGGGAAGTCTCAGGGGCTGGGCAGGGGCCGCCCAGGGAGGTCTCAGCACGCCCAGCTCATAGACATCCCGGCCCCCAAGGGGCTGGGGGAAGGGCCCTGTGGCGGCCCCTGACCTCTTTTCAGGGTCCCTGGGGCCAGGGTGCTGGGCGCTGTTAGGGGTGAAGCAGTGATGGCCTGTGCTGCATGGGCAGAGCTTCCTTCACAAACCCGAGGGAACAGGGAAAGGCCGGAGGGTGAGGAGGGGTGGCCGGACCAGGCCAACAGAGGCTGACGGAGGCTGCTGGAGCTGCTGGGCGGGGTGAGATGACAAGGGTGGGAGCCACGGGTGGAAGGGCTCAGACTGCTCCCCAGCGTGGGTGAGGCAGAGGGGACACAGCCCTCTCCTTTCAGGGCCAACCTTCTGGGAGGAAAGAAGGTTGCTTTTAGAGCAAGGCTTCCTACTGCCAAGGACAATTTTTTTTCAAGTAGCGATGCAAATTATTTTTAGTTCCGTTTTAACCGCCTAAATTGCAAATTAGAATCCCAAGTATGGGCAGACTTGGAGTCCTATGACAACTCAAGAGGGCTGGCCCCGAAAGCCCGAAGAGAAACACGATGTGGGTCTCATACAGGATCTACCCGAGGGTTCCTGGAAGACGTCCGATCAATGGAAACTGGGGCGGGGTGCTGGGACTCGAGGCTTGTGCCCATCTGATTCGTTTTGTAAGACAGGCATTTCTATAAAACAGAACACTGACTTGGCAGTGAGGACTTCCGACCCAGAGGCTCACTTGCTCTGACTCTGTCCGAGCTGCAGGGAGGGGCAGAGTGCCAGCTTCACTCCATGCTCACCAGGCTCCAGGGACCAAAGTTCCCTCAAATTGGTTGAAGTTGTGGGAAGAGGCAACTGGGAGCAAGGCCTGACACATCTTGGTGATCTTTCATGTCTTGTGCCTGTTCTTAGGATGCTCCATCAGTCTGGACTTGCTTTTGCTTTCCAGCCCCTTCTGAGGCCATACCAGGAGGCCTCTCCTAGGGGTGTGGACCCTGACCAGAGCGAAGTGGGCTAAGGTGGTGATAAGGCAGGGGAGGTAAATCTCTAGCTCAGAAATACCCAGATCTGTCCCCCTTTCCCTTTTCCTCATCCATACTGCCTTAGTTTAAGCCCTGGGTAGCTCTCAATGTCCAGACTCTGCATCTTGGCATCTCTAATTCCATCCTCATTGCAGCAGCGGGGGACAGAACCACGCCCTTTTGCTTCCCTGCAGCCGAGGGCATTGCAGGGTCTGTGACAGCCCTCAGTGAATACATGTAGAATGAATGAATGAATGACATCCCAACAGCCCTCACATGTTCTCTTTGCACCTTCCTGCATCTCCTTCAATCCAACCTCATTTCCACCTCTAGTTATTTCTAAACACATCAGGTCATTTAATTTTCCTTGTAAAAAAAAATTTTTTTTCATAGCTCTCTATTGCCCAGAGGTTAAAGCCCAAACTCTTCACTCAGCCCCCACATTCACTTGCACCCATCTTTATTCACTTGCACCCCATTCTGCAGCCACACAGGCTGGGGCAACCCCCCCTGAGCCGCCACATTCCCTGCATGCACAGGTCCATCTGCTGGTGACACTCCCCTCCCTGTGTGCCGGGGGCAGCCCTGCCTGTGCAGGCACCCGCGTGCCACCCCAATGTCAGCTTTAACTGCTCCTACGAGCAGCTACCCGGGGCCTGGATCTCTTCCCCTAGATGGGAGTCCTGAGCTGTAGCTGGTTCACCTTTGTATCCCCAGCCTTGCACAGTTCCTGGCATACAGTAGGCACTTGAGAAGAGTTGCTAGATAAATGGAGAGATGGGGGTGGGAATGGGGTTAGGGCCTTCAGAGTGGAAAATGTTTCAAAGAAGTGTGTGGAGAAGTGATTCATAAAGGTCAGACGAGCGGCAATCTCGTGGAGGGTGTGACTTGCTGGTGGGACCATGGCTGGCTCGCTAGGACAACAGCAAGATGTCCAGGGCGGGCAAGTTTGGTTCAGTGGAACAACACAAGGGGGTACTACATCGAAGAGGTTGAGCATCGAAGGCCAGGCCAGGCTCACAGACTACAGTGGGGCACCCAAGAGATGTGCAAAAGGTGTGGGTGACAGAGGCCTCAAGGGGGAGCTGAGAAGCTCTTAGAAGAATAAGGAGAGATCAGAAAATGGAGGTGCCAAAACAGATCTGAGTAGATTCTGTAGGAGTGTGGGAGGGGGCCCAGTAGAAGGAGAAGGAGCCAGGATCTGAGAAGGCAAAATCCCAAACAGCATGTTCTCTCGGGCATCACACTGAGGGGAGGGCCTCAAAACCACTCGGCAGGAACAGACTGGCTCAAGCAAAAATAAACCTAGAGAGCAAGTGCATGTGGCCCCTGGGGTGTTCATTTCTTCTTCTCACTCTCTGAGCTTTCAGATCATCACGCTGACAAACTCAGGATGCTAAATTCAGGTTGTTTACCGAGACTGAGTACAGGCTATATCCTCAGACTCACTTTTCTATTCCCCTTCTTCAGGAACAACCACACCACAAGATGTCATGTCACTGAAACTTCTTATGAACCGCTTTGCCTGATTCTTGTGGAAGCCTCAGGTGTCACAGACATTTCTTTTATAGTTTGGTATCATCATCATTAGCAATAAAAATAAGATAAAAACATTACAAAGCAGTCTTCTACCACCCAAAACCCTTTAATGCAATACTTTTTACTATTTAATACTTTCATGTAATGTTTATTGAGCATGATGTGTACCAGGGAGTGAAGATGGATCCAGGGTGAATAAAACAGGAAGTTAACGGGGGAGGGGAGCACAAATATGACACAAACAGTGGCACGAATAACAACTGTGTGTGATTACAATTGCGCTAAATGTAAGAAGGAAAAGTACAGCAACTATGAGCTGGGGTAACAAGGAGACAATTATGTTGGGAAAAGTTCAGACTCCACGAAGGTGTGACATTCAAGTTGAGACCTGAAAACTGAATAGGGACCTCCTGCGCTGGGGGTCTGAGGTGGAGAGAGCTTTGGGCCAGGGGTCGGTACCACGACAGTCTTGAGAAGCCTGATGTTGGAGGAACAGATAGAAGGCCAGTGGGTTGGCATAGTGGAAAAATGAGGGTGGGGATGTATGGCCAGACCAGAAGGGCCTATTTCATTCCCCTGAGGGAAGGCACATCTTCCCAGAAGTAGGAAGCAGCCCCAGGGTCCAGTCTGGGGGAAAGGCCCGGGGCAGGTTCCGGGACAGCCCTCACACAGAACTGCAGTCCAGGAACCCACCTGTCTGTGCTCAGGGGCCCCAGACTCATGGAAGTGATTCCATTCCCTGCTCCCAGTGGGGCCTCCCTCTGACCAGCCAGCTCCCAGGTTACAAAGGACACAAGCTTGGAGCAGAAGCCACACCAACTACCAGAACACGGCCACAGGCAAGTGGGCCTCAGCACGCTCTCCTTTGTTAAGAGTTGTTGGAAAATGATGGCGAGAGGCAGTCTCCCCTGAGGGCTTGTGGCACGTATCCTGCCTCAAGGAGCAGATTGGCTTCAGCTGCTTTCTTCACAGGAGCTAGGAAAGGTTTTCTTTGAGAAAGGTGTCTTTGAGGGGGAAAAAGTGAGAGAGAAGGAAAGGCCGAAAGATGGGGAGGAGGGAAGAAAGAGAAAAAAGAGAAAGAGAAAGAAAGGTAGGTTGAAAGCAAATCCTCTAGTGCAGTGGTTCTTAAAACAAAGTAGAATCACCTAGGAAAGCTTTTTAAAAAGACTCATGCGCAGACCCCCATCCCAAATCACCTGAGTCAGAATCTCAGGGAGATGATTCTAAGGTGCAGTGGGTGGAGAACCTCTGGCCTAGAAAGAGAACTGTAGGCTCGAATCTGACCTCTGCCACTTACAGAATATGTGACCTTGAGCCTCATTTTCCTTGTCCGTAAACCAGAACATTGATGTCTTCCACATTTCTCTCACAGGGCTGTTGTGAGCATTAAAAACAATAGCCATGAGTTAGTTTGGAGAGTAAAAGATTGCTGAAATGAAAGACACACAGATACTATTCACCTTCCCACACAGTCTAACAACAGTAACAATGGACTTTATCCCAACGTCATAGTCATTTGCCTAGGAACAAGCAATTATTGCCTCCATCTTACAATTAGGGAAATGGAGGCACAAAGAAACTTTCCCAAGCTCACCCAGCTGGAAAGCAGCAGAGCCCAGTCATCCGAGATCCCATGCTCTTTAGGCGGCGCTATCAGTGAATTACATGTCCCAGGACACGTGCTGACAACTATCCTAGTAATTAGACTACGGGACCAATGGGCTAACTGATACAACTGAATTGCCCTCAGCCTGCTGTGTGCCCCTGACAAGGGGCTGAGCTTCTGCTTCCATTTCCTTTTCTGCAAGGCAAGGATGGCAGTCAGATTAATGGACTCACTGTAGGAAAAACCAAAAGGATAATTGCAGTTCCTGCTGCTAGTGTCAACTGGCTGTATACAGCATTTAATAATTACAACCAGCAACAAGACACTGTGTGGATTCTCACTGACAGTCTCTCCCCCCAGCCCTTACACAGAGAAAACTTCTCCACCAACTCTGACAGCTCTTGGTGCTCTGCCCACTCCTAGGGCCATTTTGGATGGCACAGTGACATTCATCTCTCATCGTCAGTCTCCTAGCTTTCAACGTTGAGCAGAAAGCTCCTGTGCCTTCCAGCTTCTGCTATCTTCCTCTGTCCTCTAGAACCCCCTTCCGGCATTCCTCTCTCCCATGCTCACCCTGTCCCCTCCGTGGGCACCGTTTCCTCAGTCTCCAGATCTCTCTCCTCTCCGATAGCCCCACCTGCTCTCCCTCAAAGATCCTCCCCTGCTAATCCTCACCTCATCCTTATTCTCCATGGCAACCAGGAACAGCATCCTCTAGGAACTGCCATTGGGGAGTTTAAAGAAGAGCAGGAAGTGCCTTTGGGAAGATGGGGAAGCAAGCCAATCTTACGCAAACACTGAAGAAACCTCTACCTGCCCAGTTCCCAAGGTCCCTTTCTGTTCCTTTTCTTTCTCTGCACTGTCCTCACTACCTCCTTTGCAAACACACAGGATCTTCCCCTTTATCTCCTATGTAAGGGCTGAGGTCAGCAGCTATACTTAAGTGTGACTAAAATACCAGGTCCCCTCTTCCAGAGATCTTGTATTTTAAGCTTTATCTCCAACTGTGGAATGAAAATCCATGTGTTCTGGTTATGAAATTCTAGGCATCGCCCTAGCTATTTTGGGGGAATGGATCCTATCACCCTAAAAATTACATCACAGAGGCTATTTCCTGAGCTGAAAAGAGAAAGAAAAATGAGAGTGAGAACAAGGAGCCATTCTGAGCAGTGGGGTAAAGGATAATTTAACTTTTGCCCCCGAAAGCAATGTCTGTTATCCTTCCTGTACGCAGCTCTCTAATCTTTTGCTCACATGACTGAACAGGTTTTGGGCAGTCTGATCCTTGCCACTTACTGGTCCCAAGCCTTCCCTTCTCCCATCCCTGATGAATTCCTGCCAGACCAGCTGACAACAGCTCTCCTCTTCTCCCCCAACCTCCCCAAATGTCATTTACAGTGGGAGGCTATTACCACGGCAACCAAATGTGGACATTATTTTAAATTCCCATGTTCTATCCTCCCCTTCCCTTTCCCCCCAGATGAAAAGCTATCTAAGCAAGATCTCCTGGCCTTTCCAACGCGGAGGAGACTCAACCCCTATAGGGGCCCACTGCAGAGAAAGGGGAAGGCGACCCAGACGTTGTACTGAGGCACGACAGAGGACCAAGAGGATGGTCACCTCTTCTTCCACCGAGAGGACATTAAAATGATGGGGAGAAGAGGAGGGGAGCAATCAAAGGACACAGGATTTCAATGTTTTTCTCAAGCTTGGGGGGGCCAGAAGAAGGCTCAGCCCAGAATGCGTGGGGGGGGTAGGACAGGGGGGCAGCTGAGGAGGACGCCCATCAGCTCCACTGACACATGGAGAGGCCCCAGACTGAGGTCAAAAACAGCAAGGGCGGGCAGGTGAGAGGGCCGAACTGTGGAACTACTGGGAGGCTTGCACATGGGACAGCCGCACTGCTCTCCCCCACCTCCCCCACCCACCTCCCACCCCCTGCCATGTAAAAGGGCAGGCAGTTCCCACCTCCCCACCACATCCTCTTCTTTGAACCCCAGGTGGCAGTTCCAGGGGAAAATGTTCAGAACTGAAGTGGAGAATAAAGGATGGAATGAGAGTTAGTGAAGAAGGCAAAAAAATTTTTTTGAATTCATAATATAAATGCTATTTACTAGTTTTCAACTTTTAGAATTAAAAATATTTAAATATGTCACAAACAAAATGTAATATCAATCTTGATGATGTAAAAGATTCAGAAGAAAAAAATATTGTGGAAGCAGAAGGGAAGGAGGAGGGAAGCAAAAAGAATATACAATTCTCATATTGAGTTCAAAGCTACTGCTGAAAGTTCATGGAAACAGGAATGGAAGTTAAAGATAATGAACATAAACTATTTAAAGAATGATAATTACTATCAAAGGCAAATAAAAGAAGAGGATGATGATGTTTACTTCCTAGTGAGGGAAGTAATAAGGATTCACCAAAAAATACATAATATCAGATTATTTATTGTGAAGGCAAGCAGAGCTGTCCTCTCTATTTAAATTGCTTCTCTGTCTTGTTCTATTTCCTTCAACAAACAAGCAAAAAACAACAAAGAAAAAAGAAAAAACAAACAAACAAAAAGGTAGCTAAAGGATATTAGAGATGTAATAACTAGCAAAACAATTAAATAAGGAGATGCTTGAAAGTCTGGGGTCAGGGATGTGACAGGAGATAGCTTTTCATTATAAGCCCATGCTCATCTTTCTTTTAAACCATGGCTTGCACTGATTAAAGTTAGAAAGACCTCGGAGTCACCCACTTACTGTCAGTCTCATGGTCATCAGGGCAAGGTGGGAAGGATGCTCAAAGATGGAAGGCTGTCTCCATCCAGTGGGACACAATGTCGGGAAGGACACAGCTAGAGTCTCCCTCATGACAACCACCAGGGAACTAGCCTCTCGTCAGTGACAAGCTTTACCTTCATGGCTTATCCAGCTGCATCTCACCTCTTACACCTGCTCTTGGCACTTTAACCCAGTGATCGTCAAACTTAGCTGCATATCAGAACTACTTGGGAAAATTGTAACACTCCTGGCACCTGGGCTGCACCCTGGCTGTTAAATCAGAATTTCTGGGGTAAAGAGAGGGGTCCTGGAATCCTCAGGTGATTCCAATGTGCAGCTAGGGTTGGGAGCCACAGCAAGGAGAGCAGGGCTGGCTTGCACTCGGCTACTCTCCCAAATAGAGCACACGGTCAGGAGGAGCAATTTTTCTCTATCAGAGACTGTCATGGAGTGCTGGGGAGGCACAGCTGTCAGCGTGGGTGTGTTAAGGTCAACTGCAAAGGTTGAAAGCAGCCACAATGCACTTTCCTTTGGCGTGATCATCTGTATGATTTTTTTGTAAGCAAGAAGACAACTGTTCTGGGAACTGGAGCCAAATGAGGGTCGGGTCAGCCCAAGCTTCCTCCTGGGTCAGTTGGTGTGACATCAATGGGAAGGCCGCAGACTTTGGCCCCCGAATAGTCACCCTGCAGGTGTGAACCACTGCTTAGGGCAGTGGCGCTCAAATTTAAGAGTGCGTCAGAATCACCTGGAGGGCTTGTTAAACCACAGACTGCTGCACCCCACTCCCAGAATTTCAGCTTCAGCAGGTCAGGGGCGGAGCCTAAGGATTTGCAAGTCTAGCAAGTTCCCAGGTGATGCTGATGGTGCTGGGCCTTAGACCACACTTTGAGAAGCACTGACCCAAGAGGACTTGAAGGAAGGAGGGGTTGCAGGTGGCCTGGTGGGTGCCGAACCCCCACTCCTGGGGAAAAAGAACAGGGAGGCAGACATTAAGGATGATCCAGTTGCACTTTGAAGGCTGATTACTGACACCCCCACACCCCCCAGGAGTGTGAATTCTGGAGGGACCATTTGGGCTCTGAACACTGTATGTTAAACTGGTTACAAGTCACCCTGTTCAGATACACATCTGATCAGCTCACATGCCCCAG
>PVKY010003027.1:0-23093 GCA_004027775.1 Bradypus variegatus | reverse complement strand
AGGGGAAGAGTGGTCCAGGCAGAGGGAAGGCAGATATAGAGATCTGGAACTGGGAACATGCTTGAGTCTGAGTGTTTGAAGAACAGCAAGCGGGTCAGGGTGGCCAGAGCAGAGTCAGCAAGGAGGAAAGCATTAGGACTATTACAGACCAAGGTGAGGATTTTAGATTTTATTATAACTCCAGTGGGAAGGCACTGGAGGGTTGAGAACAAGAAAATCTCATGATCACTTGCATTTCACAAGTAAATTTATACTATAATTCCTAAAAACAGTAGAGACAAAGAATAGTTTAAGCTATTCAACAGGGAAAAAATGTTGAGTGCACCGTTCTGCCTTACTTACAGTAACTGTCGTAGCTTTACTATAGGCCACATAGCCCTCAGGATTCTCCACCAGGGAGAGCAAGTCACCATCTGCACTCATCACAGACACCGAGTTTTGATCAGTGCTGAAAAAGAATAAGTTAAAGTGAAGCTAAGACCATCCTAGAAAAAAAATTAAATGGTTTTTAATACATTTAGCATTCCACTTGCATTATTCAGCTTGAGGAAATTTAACTCTAAATCTTAGCCCTGATTTTTACTTTTGAAAGTCCTTGCTATATTTAGCACACTTGAAAATAGCTACTTCTCTATAAAACAGTTTACCATCTTTCAACATACCTGCCTTTGACCTGAATCTTAACAAAATGTTCATCATGCCAGGCTTTGCTGAGTTGATATTCACGGAATTTATTTTCAATAAAAAATGCAAGATTTTCTTCTTTCTGAGATCCAGCTTCTCGAGGGACATACAGATTTTCATTCAGCTTCCTGGAGGGAAAAACATCAATGTTAAAAGAAGCAAAGTTTAACTTAAATAAGCATTTAACTCAAGGATAAAGCAAATTGTTTAAAATAACTCAATATTAATATAAATTAACTGTGACTTGAAATTTCTGGGTTGACCAAATAGAGACAAACTTGGAAGAAAAATAAATTGTGCCCAATATCTGAAGTTACTTATATCTTCAAAATTGTTAAAACCTCTTTATCCATTTTAAGACACTCCTTCAAGAGTCCCATCTAATAAAATATATCTGGGTAGAGTAGTTTTAAAGTGAGTGGCTTCCAAAAGATATGTGTAATCCGAATGAAAGTTGGTTATTCAATTGGTCATCTCAAGATTTGTAGCTTCCGTCTTCCCCTACCTTGAAGCATTCTGAGATCCCTGGAAGCAAAGCAGCTCTTTGTTCCGAACTCCCAGGTTCTTTGTAAAGATTCTCAATATATTAGTTATTTGATCTGTTTTTTGTAGGCTATTCTCTCACTTCAAATCCATGTCTTATGTGTAGGACATGCAAAAGCATTGACTGGATGAAGCAAAAATGCCAAGATTTCTATTTTAAGACTAAAAGAATTATAGTACCATTGAAATTGTAGGAAGCTGGTAAAAGGTAAAAGATGTATTTGTTCTTTACACACACACACACACAGTTAGATGTGTGTCTAAAGAAGATATTAAAAAATCTGACAGGAGCCTTAAGGACACTTCTTACAGTAAGGATTAGTGGGTAAGAACCAGAAGAAATCAAGGAATACTCAAGACATATGAAGTTGGCAGTCAAGTCTGTCGAGATGCGGAGGATGAAGAAGGCTACTGACGACCTTCTGGAGAGCAGCAAAGCTCAGTATAATGTTGCAAGGGGGTAAGATGGAAAATCAGAGCAGAGAAAGCCTGACAGCAAGCAATAAGCTATAAAGAACCAGATGGCCAAAAGTTCAAGGATCTGGGAATTATTTTAAGAAAAAGGAGAGTCCCCAGAATAACTGTTGTACCAACTTTTCTTCCTATTAACATAATTTATATGCTATACTGACCCCTTACTCTCTAACCAAACCTGGAAAATCTCCCTTACTTTAAAAACCTTTTCCTTGAGACTGCCACCCTTGATTTGTTTTACTGCATTTAATAATCAGTAAGTATGTGTTAAAATATTACGGTTGAACTTGAGAAGTAGCTCAAGCTTACTTGATGGTGCTGGTGAATGCCGTGGGATCCAGTTTCTGTGACAACATTGTTTTGAGATCTCCCCAAAATAAGTGACGTGTTTCAGGGAAATACTCTTCTGCCTCTGAGGTCTCTGTCTCTTCTGAGTCCAAAGATTCTGTTCCTGCCAGTTTCTCACACTCAGTTTTTGCTTCTGTACGTTTACAATAGCCCAAGTAGCCAATCATAAATCCTAAGGATAAAAAGTTTCAGAGCTTAATACATGGAATTTCATCTATGATATATTCCTATAGGAATTACTTCAGCTAAGCCTTGAAAATTCTCATTTTAAGTAAATTCTAAGCAGTTTGAAGGTACATAAGGCATTTCAGATTTATGTATTTTAAACCATTCAGTCCAATAAATTACCTAGTAACATTATTTTAAACAGTTACTTGTTTAAAGCCTAGATATCTAACCTTGATCCCCAGGCTAGACTTGTATGTTACAAATATTATGAGCATATTTCTAGGATAACATTTGGACATTACATTGAAATGATTCATGTGTTTCTCTTCTCCCACAATTCTAAGTTCAATGGCAGGTATAGAATCTTAAGTCATTTTCCTATCCCTAGTGCCTAGCACAGTGGCACTTAAAAAGTACAAAATAAATGTTTGCTGAGCTGAATTAACAGACTTCCCAGAGTTTATTAAAGTCGTGAATGGCAATTCTTACCAATCAAGAAAAAGATGATGATAGCAATAATTCCATAGCAGATAGGTCCACCAAACCTTCTTGGTTTTGTGACATTGGCATGATTACCCCCCATGTTACTGTCACCATTTTCTTCTTCATCTGCAGCCAGTTTCATCTCCACATGACTGTTATCACCATCTACCTGTCGAGCCAGACTAAACCGGGTATATGACAATGGCTCTCCACCAAACTGAGATTTTAAAAAGACAGAAAGAAAGCATTATGGAGGAGAAGATTAAGGGAACAGGAACATTTATGAAAAGTTTAGTCAGGTGCTATACTTTTACATATCTTTACTATGGTTTATTATACATTCTTAAGGAAAAAGAAGTTCCCCTTTCAAACCAACATTCTTTTGTGTGCCCAGTTCTGTCTATATCATCTCATTCAGCCTTTTCATTCCGAGTTTCTGACATGTATTATACCACTATACATCTCGATCAGTGCTTTCTTTAGTTTATCTTTTCTACTTGGATGTTCTCTTCCATCACACCCAAACTACCCTGAAACTTCTTATAAGCTTTTCCATAATTAATCCTACTCAAGATTGAGAATACCCTTCCTTTACAGGATTATGACTCAAGACCATGAGTTCAAATGTACACGAATACCTGATGGTAGCTTTGCATATAATTTCATGCTTACTGCTTATATACTTCATATTCTTGCAAACTGGTGACACAGAAATACAACTTAGAAGATCTTACCAAAGTAGAGAATGCTGATCTGGCTTGATCCATCATTCTGAACTGCCACACAGAGTAATCTAGAATTAGAACAGAAGAGTTAATATAAGGATAAAGATAGTACTATACCAGATCAGTGAGGGAAGCTTTTCATTCCTAAGCTAGATTAATTATTATAAATACATCATCACCTTCTAGAAAGGCTCTTAAACAAAAATATTTAGTTTGCATGACAACTAAATTTAATGTGATCCTGAATTGGGAGATGGGACAGCTGGGAAGGACATTATTGGGACAAATATGAAATTTGAATATGGACTATATACCGGCTAACAGTATTACATTGATAATAGATTTTGGGGGTATGTTAATAGTTTTCTTTTTGAGGGAGAAGAACATCTTGATACTTGATATTAATGCTAAAGAATTTAAGAATGAAGTATCATGATGTCTGTAACTTAACTTTTAAATAGTTCAGTAAAAAAAGTATATAAGAAATAAAGCAAATGTGGCCAAGTGGTAACTGGTGACTCTAGATGAAGGGTATATGGAATTCACTGCACTATTATTTCAATTTTTCTGTAGGCTTAAAATTTTTCAAAATTAAAAATATAGGGAAAACTAGTTAAAATATCATCCATGGTAGGTAGATTTAAGTAATCAAATTTAGTGGTCAAGGAAAAGGGACAAATAATAAAGATAGTAGACTTTCACTGGGGGGGTGGGGGATAAAGTAGAATTAAGTCAAGACTGGTCATGCTGCAAAGACCAGTAACAAAGCATCTCCAAAAGAAAAGGGGAGAAAACCTGATTCTTCTGATTAAATGAACAGTTATGACAAATGATTTGGTAGATTTTCGAACCAAAAAGAATAGATAAAAGAAAAACACAGATTATGCTATTTTACAGATAAAGAAGCCAAATTATCTGAAAGGCTAAAAAGGGATAATTTTAAAATGAAATTCAATAGGTTACAGGGTTACAGAAATTGAGCTCTCATTTCCAGAAATTTAAGAAATGATTCATTTTATTCAAAGAAAAATGCACCTCTGTAACCAACAGTCAATCTTAAGTTAAAGCATAGCTATTAACTAAAATCTGGACTTTCTAATTAATTTGGTTTGAATACATCTAGCTGCTTAAAAGTCGTATTATTTGAGATTTAGAAAATGGACATTTTTTGCATACTATGAGTTTTAACTTCTTCCCATTTAAGTACACTTACAACGCATTAAATAACTACATGGCCCAAAGCAAGCTGTGAGATATATGCAGATTGTAAAATGAAGGACATTCTGTAATCTGGCATTAGAAAACGTCTCCTATCTAAAACCTATAAGCAAAATGTTTCTTTAAATACCCCAGCTTAAAGACCAGAGCCAATAAGCAATAGACCACATTCTTAGAAACACAATCTCTTACCCCTTCTGGTACAAAACCTTATCACCACCACTGCACCAGAACTGTACCAACCCAATCGCTAGAGCCAGAACTAGAAGGCTCCACCCTGAACCAATTTTAACCACCTTTTTCTAGGAAAAAACATGTACATGTTTAATACTCATCTAAACCAGCAGTTCCTCAAGTTTTATAGATTTAAATTAATTTAAGACTAAAGTAACAATAATTATATTTCAATTATTTAATAATTATCTAAATGAAAAATTTATAAGCAAATCATGAGTGGTTGTGGGTCTGTATGAACAGGCTAATATTAATATAATATGTAATTATGATTTTGTATAATTAAAATCTAAGTATATTTTTAAATTGAGAAAACAGATATTTTACTTTTATTTCAACTCCCAGACACAAAATTAAGACTAAAACAAAAGAAATCACATTAGAGGGAAAAAACTGTGATTTAGGCAATTCATATTTTAACCTCGTTTAACTCCATGTCTGTGAAGACCACAAAATTTCCATGATATCCATCAAAGTTACTTCTAAGGCTTTATATATAACAAATTTGAGTGATTCTTTCAAAATGATCTAAAAAAAAAAAGATCTTATACATAGTAAAAAAGCTTTCTGTGCAAAAGAACCCCTTAATGAATTTCCTTCCAACTCAAATCACTCTAATTTATGTGCTCTAAAAGCATGGGAGAAGAACTTCTCATACCAGTTGTAATAACACCATCCCATCAATAAACAGGCAATTCTGATAAAAGACAATATCTAAATGCCAAGCATCACTTATTTGGCTTATTTCAAGATGTCACCATTAATGCTGATAATCATGAGAGACAAACCAAACATCACCTTAATTTTTATTCATGTTAGCACCTTGTATATCTTAGGTGTTCTCGATGGTAGCTAAACACATACACACACACATTCAATTTCTCACATTAATAATGAAAACTAAGGTAAGAAAAACAGAGCCGCATGTATTTTGAACCATAAAATGGAAGAAGAATCTGAAATGTCTTTGAGTAATGGGGGTGGAAGATAAGGGGTAGGCCAAGAAACTAGCTAGACTACCATCCCAAACTTCTCTAAAACTCAATTATCTTATTTCTACTTTCTTAAAATATAGTGTTAATATCTGTTTAATTTTTAAAACAATTTTCTTGGAGTCTTAGGCTACTCTGGGGTGTCTAAAAACCAGGAATTTGTATACAACATACAATGAAGGAGCCAGGGGATCAGGTACCAACATACACTTTCTCTATAACACACTCAAAGCTGCTACTCCATTTTCCTTGAATTGAGAATAAGCCACTTATTTGATTACTGACAAGCCTACTTCAATTTAGAAAACAGGCCACTGCTTCAAGTCCTTGGAGCTCACAGGAAATGAAGCATCTCTGCTTGCTTTTGAGGCTTTTTTCTAGCAATCTTCACTACCTAATAATTTCACGGCTCTTTATTTTCTCCAACATGAGACCAAATCCAGTTGCTGCCATTATGCTCTAACATTCCTCCTCTGCTTCTTAAGGTTCTACTAATTTCTTCCAGGCTCAGTTCAAGAGCCACCTCTGTGAAGCCATCTCTGACTGCTAGCTCTCACCAATTTCCCCATCCTATAACATTTGGTATTGAATTATGTAGTAATTAAAAGGGAATGAAGACATTTTATTTCTTAACAATATTGGGGCACACTTGATGCACATGAAGTTGCAAATGATATGAGACAGAATAGAATGAAAACCATGGGCCTGGAATCTTTTCCCATCCCTGCAACTATTCTGGTTTATCCTAAAATTACTGGGCAAAGCTTGGATGGTATGGTGATTTAAAAAAATAGAAAAACTTTAAAGTTTACCTGGCAGAGCCCAAGATTTCAAGCAAATGGTTGTAGAAAACCATCATGTAAACTATTTCCTTAGACAGCTGTGCATTTGCCAGGTGAAAAAGAAAGGATCTCATGAACCTACAAAATTTCTGCAGTGCCCTCAGAACTCTTATATACTTGTACATACCTATAATGACTTGACAAAAGATGATCAAGATCTTTTAACTTTATTGGCCTAAAATGGAAATGTAGTAGAGGAAAGAAAAGGTAACAAGTAGGATGCATCTTCATTCCCACATAGCTTTCTGAAAAGAGAATGTCCATCTCAGAGCTAAGGATGACATGAAGTCATTGCAGTCTATTTGTGTAGTGCTCATCGGGGAGAGCAAACAGAAAGGCACAAACAAAAAAGCGTTCCAACAGGCTTCAGAGGATCGTTTTTAACTGGCTTTCACTGTCCTCTAATTCAAGTTTATCTGGGGATCTTGCTCCATTATAGAGAAATACATTATCAGAAGCAATTAACTGCCTCGCCTTAGGGAAGACCTAGCCTGCAGTACTCGTCTCTATCCAACAATTTTCAGCACAGCCTAGGTCCACAGCCACCTGCAAGAACACCCCACCAAAGAAAAGTTAAAGGGTGCTATATAGCCTTTTGGAAAACATCTCACATCAATGACAAGAAGTTTTAAACTGTGGCTGTTCTTGTGAAACATACTGAGTTTATTATAGTCCAAAACTGAGGGAAAAAAACAGCAGGGTTGGCCAGCATTTTAGATAGCCTAGACTTTATTTTTACAGTAGATAACAATCTCTGAAAATCAGCTTAAATGTCTTTGTTAAGGAGGTCAAACTCTTCAGCTCAGAGACAAATGAATCTGCACCTAGTATTCCAAATTCATGCCTAAGCCTAGAATGAAAGTATCAGGTACCCAATTACTTCTGTGACAATATTTACTCCTTCAATTATCTTACCAAAGAGGGGGGTGGGTGGGTGTGTGTGGAGGAGCAATCAAGTTCCCTGGATACGTGACATATCCAAGGTGGGCAGAGGGAAAGTGTTAACCGTAGAATTAAGTCACAAGATATTTTCTTACCCACCTCTCCCATCACCTTAGAAAGCTACCAGAAACAAGACACAATAGGCCTCTAATATAATATAAATACAGTACAGGCCGTTAGGAATTCTGCTAGTTTCGTGAAGGAGGAAGCTAAGACTACAGGTCTCACAAAACAGAAATCTCAATCATATTGTCTTTCATCTTGTAGCGGGGGCTGCCTAGCAATCCGAATATCCTTAACGTGAGAATATTCTTAACAGCGGCGTTCAGTCGGATTCCGCGTTGGGAAAACCGAGAACCTGCACACAAGGCCAACAACCTGACAAGAAAGGCCGAGGGATACCACAGTTCGAATGCACAGTTTGCAGAAAAAACCACCTAATTGCGCCTGACACATTCAAAACCAATTCGGCCCAGGGTTACGAGCTCAAGGTCACCCACGAACCCCGACAGCCGTTCCCTGGGGCGACTTCCTGGGGAGCCATGTGCTCGCCGCGGAACAGGCAAGGCCAGTGCTGCCGCAGCGTGGCTGTCCCCCGCGCGACTGCCGCCTCGCTCCCGAACCCGCACTCTAGAGCTCTTCCAGGACGGTCTGCATTTTTGAAGAGGGAGCTACCGAGGAACAGTCAGCGGCGGGGGCATGCAGGGCTGAAAGCAGAATGGCGGGTCGGAGAGCGACCGTTGGTACCCCTCGGCTCGCCCTCAGAGCCCTACCAGAGAAGCCATTCGCTGCTCCGCGACCAAGGCGAGCTAGGAGGGGAAGGAAGGGAAAAGAAGGGACGGGACGACAAGGGAAGACAGACCCTCTCCCCACACCGTAGCACCTTCAGTCCCCTTCTCGCGCCGTCGCAGCCCCTTCCCCGCCCGCCCCGAGGCGCCGCAGCCTTCCCGCTCCCCTGAGGCTCCCAATGGCTGCCGGACAGCATCGAGATGGGCAGGACAGGAGACCGCTGGGGCCAGCCCCGCAAGCCGACGGGAGGAAAGGATCGGCGGCGCTCTACGCAGAAGCGTGTCACTCACTCAGGGTCCGCCTCCTCTAATCGCCGCTGCCCAAACCGCCACCGGCCGACCCTCGTCAAACGGATAACGACCACCAACCGGCGGTTTATACCCCTCCTGTCCCCGCCCCTTTGCGTATTTCCGGTAGCCTCCACTAGCTGGGGCGCGCGGGGCCAGACGGGAGGGAAAGGGCACCAGGGCGGCAGGTGCCGGCAGGAGCCGCGTGGTTCGCGTACGGGATTCCTCCCGTGCGCCTTCCTCTGCCAGTGCAGCCCCGATTGATGCCCAGGAGCCCTCGGCCTAACCTTGACCGCCCCCCAGGCCCTGCGGTGCAGTCTCAAACGGTGCTAGCATGTACCGCGAAATTTTGGACACGGTGAAATAATGGCATATATGCAAGGTTTTGTCCTTGAAGGGGTGTTATGTAGCCACTAAAGCTATATTATGAATATATATTTTGCAGTCTCAGAAACACTTGGGATAAGCAAAATGGGAAAAAATTAAAGGCAGAATGCAAGTTTGCATTTAGGATGTGTAAAAGCTGCATATGAACCAAGACTGGCACAGCGCTTTGCATCATGTTTAATATGTGAGGGCATGGAAGGGAAAATAGAAACAAGTGATTTGTTAGGATGTTAGGATGTTAGAATTGTTGGTGAACTTCCATCTTCATTGCCGTTAGGGTGAGTATGGGATTGCGCAAATAAATAAAAGTGGATTCTTGTCACTTTTTATACTCTTTCCGAATATCCACACTCTCTTCCTTCCTCTGGTCTGTAACCTACACTCTATTGAGAGAGATAAGACAAGTTCACAGATAGCTACAAAGCGAGAAAACGATCAGGGCCATAAAAGAGTTGCAGATAAAACGCTATTGAGACCAGAGCCCTTAGGGATGCCGGACAGTGCTTTAAGTAAAATGCAAATCCGTTTCCGGGCCTCGGGCTCCTGATCTTCCCTTTATTCGGCTCTAAGATAGAGGAAGTACAAGGAAAACTGCCTACAGCCCTTCCCTTTATCCTCGCTCCCCAAAACCTCTTCCCAAAGAGAAATATTGTAAAATCTTATCGCTGCACCTTAGTGGATCTACCCAGGAAAAGGTTAAGAAAGGAATGGGATGGATACAGATTAGCTATGGAAAGGGCCGCCCTGAAAATCAGACAATAGGCCAAGTCTCCGCCCCACTTTCCTGTTTCCAAAGAAACAATGTTAGTATTCCTAGGTGAAAATCGTCTAACCTCATGGAGAAAATGGGTTTAGGGGATGGAGGACAGGACTGAACCTATAAAAATCCAAATTAAACAAAAAAATTTACATTCACTAAAATGAAATAATAAAGACTGCACAACTTAGGATGTCAAATATATTTTTTCCTGCCTTTATTGGTAATAATGGATATTATGCAATAAATTCCCTTGTACCATTCCTTTCTAACTAGAAGCTTTGCATAGCATGCAATTTCAAGTAGATTTATATAAATTTGTTTCGCTTTGTTGCACACTATACATACTGAGATACAACATATTGGGATACAACTGAGGAAACTTTTTTTGCCTTACACTCCATGCAAAGCTTCAAAGATTTTATTTTTTTCTCTGATTTTTGTTGTTATTATGTATCATTATTATATAGCATTAGCTCCCACTTCTGAAACCCCTAACTTGGATGCTTGCAATGAAATAAGGCTTTGGTAACTTTTATTTAAACTATCCAGCATAACTGAATTGGTATTATTCAATCTCTAACCTTCCATAAACTGTTACTTAAGACTTATTTTACACTGGAACCAAAATTCTTCCAAAAGGTAAACAGAAATAAAATCATGTG
This sequence comes from Bradypus variegatus, assembly GCA_004027775.1. Classification (NCBI taxonomy): domain Eukaryota; kingdom Metazoa; phylum Chordata; class Mammalia; order Pilosa; family Bradypodidae; genus Bradypus; species Bradypus variegatus. Next base: position 12,555 of record PVKY010003027.1, on the reverse strand, counting down.
TTCTAGAATTTTGTATGAAGGAAACTGGAGGTTGAAGAGGAATTGCTGTACAATGTTCTAAGAAAAAAAAATCCCACACAACATTGTGAATGTAATTAACACCACTCAATTGTTTACTTCAAAGTGGTTAAAATGGGAAATGTTATGTTGTATATATATTTCCACAGTCAAATTTTAAAAACACAGACACAGTGGTAATGAAAATGTCAAAAATTAATTTTGGTGATAAATTCACAACTATATAATGGTACTGTAAACAATTGAATGTAAGCTTTGTTTTGTATGACTGCATGGTATGTGAATATATCTCAATAAAAATGAATTTAAAACACACACACACAAATCAAATTAAACACACACACACACAAACTCCTTGTGGTGGAAGAGCACTAATTGTGCAGAGTCAGGGAACAGGGATTCCCAACTTTCTTGAGCCTGGTTTGTATCATCTCTAAAATTGGTGATTAAAAATACCTGCCTCACAGGTTTTCTGTAAGTTTAAATGAGACAAAGCAAGCAAAAGCTCCTAAAAACAATGATTGTCACATAGTAGACTCTAGATCAACATAAATTGGGTCAGAATCTGGGTGGGGTATAGTAGGGTTAGACAGGGAATGGGGCATGGAAGAGGGGAATGCAAGCTGGTGTAGGTTTGGGGTTGATGAGGAAGAAGATAGTAGTTATCATACAGTAATCCAAGGTTACAATCAATTATTCAGAATACCAGCCTGCAATGAAGGCTCTGAAGTGAGAATGAGTGTGTGAAAATCTTACTCTACAGAAATATGACAGCTGCTTCAGGGGAATTTCTGAGGAAGGAGTATGTATGGAGATCACAGCTGCAAAATTCTCCCTCTTTTGTTCTTCACCTGGAGATGAAAGCAGGCATCTTGCTATTTTGTGAAGGAGGAATGGCAGGGAAAATAAACCAGAAAAGCCACAGATGTAGAGAAAAGAGCCCCAGACTAGAAATCAGCAACTGGCCTCAGATCTGTCAGCGACTGTATTGCAGAACCTGAGGCTTAATGGCTCTATGCCTAACTTTCCCTATGAGCCACACGCAGATGGCATCCCTTAATTCATTTCCTTCAAAAGTGAATTAAATCTGATTCCCAGGGGTGTAAATCTCCCTGGCAACGAAGGATATGACTCCAGGGAATGAATCTGGACTTGGCATCGTGGGATTGAGAATATATTCTTGACCAAAAGGGGGATGCAAAATGAGACGAAATCATTTCAGCAGCTGAGAGATTTCAAATGGAGTCGAGAGGTCACTCTGGTGGGCATTCTTATGCACTATATAGATAACACCTCTTAGGTTTTAATGTATTGGAATAGCTAGAAGTAAATACCTAAAACTACCAAACTCCAACCCAGTGGTCTGGACTCCTGAAGATGATTATATAATAATGTAGATTACAAGGGGTGACAGTGTGATTGTGAAAACCTTGTGGATCACACTTCCTTTATCTAGTGTATGGATGGATGAGTAGAAAAATGGGAACAAAAACTAAATGAAAATTAGGGTGGGATGGGGGAGATGGTTTGGGTGTTCTTTTTTACTTTTATTTTTTATTCTTATTCTGATTCTTTCTGATGTAAGGAAAATGTTCAGAAATAGAATGTGGTGATGAATGCATAACTGTATGTTCGTACTGTGAACAACTGATTGTAACCTTGGATGACTGTATGGTATGTGAATATATCTCAATAAAATTGAATTTTAAAAAGTGAAGTAAAAAGTCAGAAGCTCCTGAAACAACAGCTATACAAATATGAGGTCTCAATCTAAGTAGGAAGTGGCAGTGATGGGGAGAAGCATGGAAATTGAAAAGTTCCAAACAGCTAGAAACGAGGTTGTTGCTTAAGAAAAGGAAAATTGAAAGTTGTCATTAAAGGTTTTCTTTAAACTTTTTGTTTTGGAATAATTTCAAACTTACAGGATATTTGCAAAAATAACTCACAAACCAATACAGAGAACTCCAATATACCCCCTACCCAGGCCCACATACCCAGAATTACCTACTTTTAACATTTTGCCACATTTGTTATATCATTCTATCTACCTGTCTATCCACCTATATCTATATCTATCTATTTATATCCTCTATCTGTCTATTTTCTAAACATTTACAAGTAGGTTGCATATATCAGGCCTCTTGAAAACTTAATACTTTCATGCATATTTCCTAAGAAGAATATTCACTTATGTAACTTCACTGAGTTCAGTTATCAAATTCAAGAAATTTAACATTGATATAAAGCATATAGTCTATATTCCATTTTCTTTGATTTTGCTCCAATAATGTCCTTTTGAGCATTTTCTCCTCCTTTATGACATCCAGACCAGAATCATGTACTGCATTTAATCATCATTGTTTCTTTAACCTCTCTCTTTTTCTTTCAAATTGTGAAAACGTACATACAATATAAAATTTTACCAACTCAGCCACTCCCAAACACATAAGTCAGTGAGTTTAATCATATTCACAATGTTGTGCTACCCTCACCACCATTCATTACCAAAGCTTTTCCATCACCCCAAACAGAAATCCTGCACACATTGTGCATTAACTCCCATTTCCCTTTCCCCAACCTCATTAACTGTTGTGCCAGTTTGGATGTATTATGTCCCCCAAAACGCCATTGTCTTTGATGCAATTTTGTGGGGACAGATATGTTATTGTTGATTAGATTGGAATCCTTTGAGTATTTCCATGGAGATGTGACTCAATCAACTGTGAGTGAAACATTTGATTGGATGATTTCCATGGAGGTGTTACCCCGTCCATTCAGGGTGGGTGTTAATTGGATCACTGGAGTCATATAAAGGAATTTACATACAGAAGGAACAGAACAGCTGTGAGTGACATTTTGGAGAGCAACTGAGAGTGACATTTTGAAGAGGAGCTGCAGCTAAAAGAGGACAAAACACCCAAAGAGCAATGTTTTGGAGAATGCCATTTTGAAACGCAACCTGGGAGCAAGCAGACGCCAGCCATGTGCCTTCCCAGCTAACAGAGGTTTTCCAGATGCCAATGGCCTTTCTCCAGTGATGGTGCCCTATTGTATATGCCTTACGTTGGACACTTATGGCCTTAAAACTGTAACTTTGTACCAAATAAACCCCCTTTATAAAAGCCAATCCATTTCTGGTGTTTTGCATTCCCGCAGCATTAACAAACTGAAACACCTGTGTTTGACTTTCTGTCTTTATGAATTTGCACATTTTAACGATTTCATGTATGTGTAATCATACAATATCTATCCCTTTGTATCTGACTTATTTTACCCAACATATCTTTGAGGTTCATCCATGTAGTGACATGTATTAGAACTTCATTCCTATTTAAGGCTGAGTAATATTCAATACCACGTTTTATTTATCCATTCATCTGTTGATGGACACTTGTGTCATTTCCACCTTTTGTCAGTTGTGAATAATGCTGCTACGAACATGACTATACAACTATCTGTCTGAGTCCTTGCTTTCAGTTCTCTTGGGTATATACCTAGAAGTGGGATTGCCAGCATTGAATCAGTAAATCACTTTGGGTACAACTGACATCATACCAATATTTAGTCTTCCAATCCATGAACAAAGAATGTCATTCCATTTATTTAGGTCTTCTTTGATTTCTTTTAGCAACGTTTAGTAGTTTTCTGTATACAAGTCCTTTAAATCCTTGGTTAGATTTATTCCCTAATATTTTCATCTTTTTCATTACCATTATAAGTGGAATTTTTTCTTGATTTTTCTCCAGATTGTTCATCACCAGTGAATAGAAACACTACTGATTTTTGCAGGTTGATCTCATACCCTGCCACTTTGCTGAATTCATTTATTAGCTCTAGTAGCTTTGTTGTGGATTTTGCAGGATTTTCTGTATACAGCATCATGTCATCCGCAAATAGGAAAAGTTTTACCTCTCCCTTTCAAATTTGGATGACCTTTATTTCTTTTTCTTGCCTAATTTCTCTGGCTAGAATTTCCAGTACAATGTTGAATAACAGCGGTGACAGTGGGCATCCTTTTCTTCTTCCTGATCTTAGTTGGAAAGTTTTCAGTCTTTCACCATTAAGTAGGATGTTAGCTTTGGGTCTTTCATACATGCCCTTTCTCATGTTGGTAAATAGGCAAATAATTTGGAGCAAGATTTAGAGCACTACAAGGGCATCTTGGTGAGCACATAAAAAACCCTACTTATCTTTTCAGATATGGGCATCTGGCACATTACAGACTCTGGCTTGCTTCTATTTTTGCTTTGTAGTTAACATTTGCATCCACGTAATTTGTCCTTTATGTATAAATTCTCTTTCCTTAGCTACATTGTTTGTCATTTCAGGGATATATATTTGCTTCCTATCTTTTTACCTATCTTTGCTTGGCACACTCTGGAATCAGGGCACTCAAAAGCCCTTTTGAAAAGGAAATCAAGAAAACAATTCCATTTGCAATAGCAACAAATAGAATAAATTTCTAGGAATAAGTTTAACCAAGGATGTAAAGGAGTTGTACACAGTAAACTACAAAGCATTACTGAAAGAAGTTAAAGAAGACCTAAATAAATGGGAAGATATTCTTTGCTCATGGACTGGAAGAATTAATATCATTAAGATGTCAATACCATCCAAAACAATTTTTAGATTCAACACAATCCCAATCAAAATTTCTATACCCTTCTTTATAGAAATGAAAAAAAGAATCACCAAATCTATTTGGAAGGGTAAGGGAACTCGAATAGTCAAAGCCATCTTGAAAAAGAAGGATGAAGTTTTAGGACTCAAGCTTCCCTATTTTAAAACTTATTACAAAACCTCCATAATCAAAACAGCATGGTACTGGTCCAAAGACAGGCATATAAACCATGGAATCAAACTGAGAACTCAGAAATCAACTGTTACATCTATAGCCGACTGGTATTGGACAACTGGGAAAGAACAGTCTAAAATGGTGCTGGGAGCACTGGATGTCCATGTGCAAAACAATGAAGGTGAATGCTCTATTTCACACGGTATACTAAAATCAACTCAAAATGGAACAAAGACTTAAATACAAGAACCAAAACTATAAAACTCCTAAAAGAAAATGTAGGAAGCATCTTTGAGATCTTGTGATAGGCAATGTTTTCTTAGACTTTACACTGAAGGCACAAGCAACAAAAGAAAAATAGATAAATGGGACCTCATCAAAATTAACTTTTCTACCTCAAAGGACTTCCTCATGAAAGTAAAACAACAACATAAACAATGGGAGAAAATATTTCAAAACCACATATCTGATAAATGTTTAATATCCATAAAATATAAAGAAATCCTTCAACTCAACAACAAAAAGACAAACAACCCAATTTAAAAATGGGCAAAAAACTTGAATATACATTTCTCCAAAGAGGATATACAAATGGCTAAAAAGCACATGTAAAGATACTGAACATCATTAGCCATTAGGGAAATGCAAATCAAAATCACAGTGATATACCATTTCACACCCACTAGAATGGTTACTTTTTTTTTCTTTTCTAAAAGTTTATTGTAGCATAATTCACATACAATAAACAGAACACGTTAAAGCATACAATTTGATAAATTTTGATATATGTGTACACTAATGAACTCATCATCACAATCATGATAACAAACATATCCATCACTCCCCAAAATTTCCTTGTTGGCAGTTCCCCTAAAATTTAAATCGGGTTACAATATGCCCCAGCAATTCCACTCCAAGAGCAGTGGAAACATGCCCCCCAATGTACAGAATGTGCAGAATGTTCACAGCAGCATTATCCATAGTAGCTAAAAGATGGAACTTTTGAATGGATAAACAAAAATGTGGCATATTCATATCCAATAATATAATGGAATATTATTTGGCTATAAAAAGGAAGGAAGTACTAATACATGCTATAACATGGATGACCTTGAAAACATGATGCTAATTGAAAGAAGCCAGACACAAAAAGGTCACCTATATATAATTCCATCTACATAAAATGTCCAGAATGGGCAAATCCATAGAGACAGAAAGTAGATTAGTGTTTGCTGGGGGCTGAGAGGAGGGGAAAATGGGGAGCGTCTACTACTGAGTATGGGAGTGATGAAAATGTTCTAAATTAGATAGTGATGATGGTTGCACAAGTCTGTGAACACACTAAAATCACTGAATTGCACATCTTAACAGGTGAACAGTATATGAATTATATCTCAATAATGATGATAAAGGAAGTGAACCTATTAACATTAATGTCATCAATAGGCCAAATTCTTGCTTACCCAGAGTTCCTGAAGAGTGGATAATATGCAAAGCCCTCAGTGGTCTAATTTCACTCACAAATTCCTTACATATCTAGCAGTCAGTTAACTATTTTTAGCCATGTAGCAAAGACATTGTATTTTCTAATCCTGGAATGCAGTCTTTATGATTATAATTCTGTGAACATGGTATATTCTTGGTATGTGGGAAATCTGGAATATGATAATACTGTTATTTTGAGGGTTCAGGTTCTATTTGGATATTAGAAAACATTCTTATCTCTGTCCAGCTGAGGATGGCTTCTCTCCATTGATTCGGAACGTCTTCCTTGTACATGCGTGTGCACTTCAAAGCTTTTGGGTCTCTCATCCATTCATACGTTCATGTTTTAGCATCTTTTGAACAACTTAAAAAATGAATCGAAGTTGTTTGTGATAGAGTGTTCTTCCAAATGGACTTTCTTCGAGGCGGTGGAAGAGTCAAAAGAGAGTTTTCAGAATACGAGCGGCCAAACGCTGTCCCCAGAACGGAGACGTTGTCATTGACTTGGTTTCGGGCTCGGCAACGGCGAGGTGATGCGCGTGGGGCTCCGGCGACTCCCAAGTCACTAACAGGCGAAACTGGGAACCACCAAAGCGCGGCGAACGCCGAGAGGTGTGCGTCCGCCCCTTCAGGCCGCGGCGCAGGCCCGGCGCTGCCCCTCAGTCGCCCCCGCCGGCCCCCGCGGCCTCCCCCAGCGCACCCTGCCCGCGCCTGTCCGGCAGGAGCCTACCTGGGCCCGGCCCGTCGCGCCCGCTGCCCCCGCGCAGTCGCCATGGCACCTGCTTTTTTTTTTTTTTTTTTATAAAACAGGAAATTACAAGTATTGAAGAGCATGTGGACAAATAGGAACACTTATTCATTGCTACTGGGAAAGTTAAATGGTATAGCCACTGTGGAAGACAGTTTGGCACTTCTCAGAAAGTTAAGTATAGAATCAACATATGAACCTGCCATGCCACTTCTAGGTATATACCAGAAATAATTTAAAACAGGGACTCGAACAGATATTTGCACACCGATGTTCATAACGGCATTATGCACAATTGCCAAGAGATGGAAGCAACTCAAGTATTATCAACAGATGAATGAATAAACAAAATATGGTATATGCATACAATGGAATATTATTCCACCGTAAAACATAATGAAGTTCTGATACATGTGATAACATGGATGAATATTGAAGACATCAACTTGGGTGAAATAAATCACACATAAAAGGACAAATAGTGTATGATCTCACTGATATTAAATAATTAGAATAAACTAGAATATACATTGCTAGGAGATGGAGTGGTAGGAAATAGGGAGGCAAGGCTTAAAATGTACAGTTTCTATTTGGGACAATGGAAAAATTTTGGGAAAAAAAAAACAACAAATTCCATGCTTATTTAGATTCTAGTTAATCTTTATGCTTACCTGTTTTTTTAAAATAAGGTAATCTTTTAAATGTAAAAACTGCAAAAATGAAAACACATTCTCCTCTCAAACTCAGTTACAAGTACAAAGTCAAAAAACATACCTCTTACCTTAGTTACAGAATAGGAACCTAAAAGGAAAAAAAAAGAAAAAGGACGGCATGGAGGATTCGTAAACCAAACCTACAAGTTAAGAGCAAGTGGAGAAAAGGAATGCATTTAGTACCTTGTCCCTTACATTTAAAAGCATTAATCCTTCATCTCAAAAATACAGGATTCAAAATCATTTGTTCTTTCTGAAGTCTTATCTGGGGCCCAAATGGTAGATGGAGGTCTCTTAGGTCAGCATTTCTCAAACATTGTTAACTGCATCCTATGCTAAAAACATCCATTTTACTTTGTAACCCAGTACACGCATAGGTATGTATGTATAGCGTATGTGTGTATGTAGGAATATGTGTATGTATGTGGGTGTATGTGTGTGTGTATTCAGGTAAAACAGAAACAAATGTTTCATGAAATAATACCTTTGCCAGACACAAAGAACTCTGAAATATTCTACTTATTTTTCAAAATGCTGATTTCAATGCAATAAATTTATTTCCCAATGGGCTGTGACCTGTGTTTGAAAATCAGAGTCCTAGGCCATCTTCTTTCTCAGAGCACATCTTTTTCGTGAATAGGATAAATGTCTTGCTCAAAGTTAAAATTTCAACTCCTACGGGTCCTACCACTCTACATTTCAGCAAATATTGACTGAGGTTTTATGAGTTGGGAGGCAGAGTTAGAAAACCTAGATAAATAAAGTCTTTTCAAATGCTCCCAAAGAGTTACATTACACTTTGGTCAGTGACGGCCAGACTGTCTTCTTGTCACACAATAAGTCCTCATAGCAACCACTACAGGAAACCTCTACCCTACACTGAGCTGTGACCACAATGACTGGGTCCATTTTCTTCACCGTGGAATCCTAAGCCTAAGGAATCACTTCAGGACCAGAATCATAAAATGGAAATGTGGAATTCTGCTATTGGAACATGGTGCATTCCAGAGAATGGTTGGTGGGCTGACAGCTCATATATTTGAGGCTGGTGCTATTTTCCATTTTATTTTGCATTTCTTTTCAAAATAGAAATGTACTTGGAAATCTTCAACTTCCTGTTCTTATACTGCTGACTAAATTAGTTTTTGTCTCTCCATGCTCAAAGGAAGCTCACACCATGGAACAGGAGCAATAACCAGGTTAACAGGGAGGTGTTTGTCCCCACTGTATAACAAGTGACAAAGATTACTCAGGGAAAGGAGAATATTAACTGCAAGGGTGTTTACACCAACTCTATAATGGTCTAAGTTGGAGTTTTGAGCAAGACATGAGGGTCTATCTAGTTCTGCCTGGGCAAAATGGTACTAGCTTCATAATAGAATTCCAAGCTTGAAAGGAACTTGAATTACGTATCATCTCTGGCCTATAATAGGGGCTTGATAAATTTATACTGAAATAACTTAACAAAATCCCTCTACTTCATCCCATCAAGTGGTTGTCTGGCTTCTCCTCTTCCCTTCCAATGAGGGAGAAGTGGACTTGTGCCATGTGGTGGCCCTTAGAAGGGACCAGGGACATTTAGCCTGAAGAAGGTACCTGTGGACACAAGTCCAGTCTTCAAACAATAACCAACTTATAGCAAGTAGAGCGAGAGAGAATTCAGCTCAGTGTAGGTCAGAATCTATCAGTTCCCAAGGCAGAGAGTACTGGGTGCAAAATCTAGTTTTCCCATGTACTAGGTAATTGTACTCATATTTCATATTTCTGTCTTTTCCATGGATAATACAATATCCAGATATTATCACTGTCTGATATACTGTACAGAGGCTCACTTTGTTTGCCAGAGCTGCTATCACAAACACCACAAACTCATTTTGGCTTAACCACAGGGATGTGCTGGCTCACTATTTTGAGCCACATGTTCAAAATCAAGCTATCAGCAAAGCTTGTTTTCTTTTGGAGTCCTTAGCATAGTGGCGCTGGCAGCTGGCAACCCTTGGAGTTCTTTGTCTTGTTTCTCTGCCTCACATCTCATGTCAGTGTCCTCTCCTTTCATCTGCTCTTCTAGTTTCTGCTGACTTCCAGCTTCCTCTTGTGTGGCCTTGTCTGACTTCTGGAACCCACTTTCTTCTCTTTATAAGGCTGCTAGTAATGTGGATTAAGACCCTCTGATTCAGTCAGTCACACCTTAACCAGAAATAACATCGTCAAAGGTCCTATTTACACACGCATTTATACCCACAGGAACACAATTTAGATTAAGAACATGTTTTGTTAGGGAGCGTAATTCAGTCTACCACACAGACCGTCTGTCCCAAGTTATCACTGGTCTAGTTAGCTAAAGATGGAGAAGAGTCCAATCTATTTGGTTGGGAACATCCTTGCCATATTACAGCCAAATAACAATAGTTAACACTTATTTAGCTTCTGCTATGTGCTGGGCACCCATTCTAAGCCCTTTACATGTTTCAGTTCATGTAATCCTTATAACAATTCTTAAAAATAAGGACTAACATTATTTCCATTTGCCAGGTATGGAAATGGACACTGTACAAAAGTTAAGTCACTTTAAGTTAGATGACACAGCTAATAAGTCATGACAACCAGAATTCAAACCTAGCATTCTAGATCCGAATCTGGCTCTAGATAACTCCACTATCCTGCCTCTTTATAAATATAACCATAACCCTCATTGACTGAACTACATACACAGCCCTGTATACGTATCCCCAAGGCAGAATTTCTATTGAGGAGGTTCAGGGACCATCCAACTGGGACAATTTAAGAAGATTCAGAATTCGGGGGTCTATATATTTTTCATTTAGGATTTAATTTTGTTTAAAAATGAATTCAAAATGAATTTCCAGTCGCTTGAGAAATTCTCTCTCTTTGCCACACACAGGGTTTTCTCCATATCTCAGCTTTTCTCTCTCCCACACCCTCCCTTTTTCTCTTTGGAGAAAGGACCCCTTTCTCCTCCTTTCTCTCTTGCTGCTGATTCTTTCTATTTCCCACCTTCTCCCTCTACCTCTCACTCTCCCTATTTAACTCTCCTTCTCTACCTCCCTCTTTCTTCTTCCCACATCTCTCCATACCTCCCTTCCACTCCACCCTTACTGTATACTCCATCTCTATTTTCCTTTCTCTCTCCAGCCTCTCCCACCTCTCCAACCCCCTTTCCCTTTCTCCCCATTTCTTCTCTCCATTTCTTTCTCCAAAAATCACAAAGTGGCAAGCCATTTTCTTTCTTTCCTTCTTTTTTTACATAAATACAAAATAATGTACACTGTTCTATACCAACAATTTTAAAAATTGGGGGATTCATATTCATGTTGGGAAAAAAATTTCAAATAATTCTAAAACTAAGATTTTGTAGGATAACTGATGTTCTGGACACTTAGGCACATATTTGACAGGATTGCAATATGTTCATATTGTCCCTACAAGATAACTGATCTCAGAATGTATACCTACCTTTGATAAGGAGAGTTACTGAATAAAAAGAATCATATTAACCCTTTTTCCAAAATATTAGTGAGTCAGTGTGCTGTTTCTTTTTTCTTCTTCCTCCTTTCAATATCTATAATTTGCAAGTTTGCTTCTATCTGAGTTTCCCTTTCTCTGTGGTGTAATATTTGGCATCTTATATAACAGTACTTCTGATAAACTGTGGGCCTGTGTGCCATGTGACCAAATGCTGCCCAAACTTGAGAACTAAACACAGAAGTCTTTGAAGAGAACACTGTGAGCTACCGTGTGGCTGCTAATGTAAATGGGGAAAATGAAAAAATGTATAAAGAAAACATTTGCAAACAGACCATTAAACTTAAATCCCAAGACAATGGGTCCAGTGTTCATGAAAAATACATTATCAGAAATTTTTTGGTTTCTTCAGTCTAATATGCAGAATAGACAAGTTTTCCCTTGGTTTGGAAAATGAGTCTGCCAAAAGTTTTATTTCTCATACATGGAAATGTGGTCAAGGAGGCAACTGTATGGTGGTTACCTCTGTGAGGGCTGGCCTGGCTTCCCCTGGCTCTTCTAACACTTTCTCAGAAGGGTAGGAGGGAAAGGAACCCAGGGCTGGGGTTTGCGGGCGTCCGAGTCAGCCAACATTCACTGAGCTCCCACACTGCCTAGTGCTGGTCTTGTGCTTGAGTCAAACACAAATACTGATGCTTCTCTTTGAGTCTCTCATTTTGACCTCCTAACAATTCCGTAAAATAGGTATCATATCCATTTTATAGTTGGAGAACTGGATGCACAAAGAGCACATAATGATTGGCTCAGTGTGGTGCATCTTGTAAATGGCAGAGCCTAACTTCGGATCTATGAGATCTCCTGTCTCAAAACCATCTTTCGTTACCTTTCAGGTATGGAAATACTGAAATACTTTTCCAGAAGGCACATGGTTAGAGTTTGTGCTCAAGGTAAAGTCCAACTGGACCTCCTAACCATCTCTATCTTAGGAAGGTTTGAATCCCATCTGCAGTGGAATATGATGCCACATGCATGCACACACAAAAAGGACCACAGAAAAGACAAGATCACAGTGTGCAATATTGCTAGGAAACTGTCCCCCAAAATGCTTCCTAGAAGTAATCTAACCTATCTAGAGTGAGATTTGGAATTTGCTTTACTGATAAGATGGAGGTCCACAGCCCCAACCTGAGCCCTCGATCATGGGACTTGCCCTTATGTGGCTTGTTGCTGCAGAGGAGAGGCTAAACTTGCGTGTAGTTGTGCCTAAGAGTCTCCCCCTGAGTGCCTCTTTGTTGCTCAGATGTGGCCCTCTC
>PVKY010003026.1:10230-23196 GCA_004027775.1 Bradypus variegatus | reverse complement strand
GCCGTCACTACCTGCGGAATGCCCCGCAGAGCCCAGTCCAGCCGGGCGGCCGTCACTACCTGCGGAATGCCCTGCAAAGCCCAGTCCAGCCGGGCGGCCGTCACTACCTGCGGAATGCCCTGCAAAGCCCAGTCCAGCCGGGCGGCCGTCACTACCTGCGGAATGCCCTGCAAAGCCCAGTCCAGCCGGGCGGCCGTCACTACCTGCGGAATGCCCTGCAAAGCCCAGTCCAACTGGGGCGGCCCCACTCGGGGGAGGGGTTCTGGAATGTAGGTGGGGGCTGGCAGGCCATGGGCCTCTCTCCTTTACTCCTTCATTTCCACACCCCAGGCCTGGGGATTTCTCTTTCGGAGGCTGCCCTCCCCCAGTGCTCTTTCTCCCCCAAAGTGGAGCCAGTGTCTCTAGGGACTGTGTACTTACAAGCCAAAGTAGCCAGACAGAGGAGCCCTACAATGACCCCAAATAATAAGTATAAAAATAATAATAATAGCCCAGGAAACATACACTATTAGAAGCAGAAGTATAGAAGATGGGCTAAGAAAATATAATGAGCTGATAAATATACAAAAGTAAATGGCATTAGCCATACAAAACAGGATCAATAAATCATTAAAAAAAAGAAAGTGGGTATATGAGGATTTAAAAATATAACATTTGAATTAACAAACACGATTTGATAAATTGAAACAACTAAAGAATAAGTTAGAGAAGTGAAAGATCAGCTCAAGAAACTTTCCCAGAAAGAAGCAGGAAGGATAAGTGAACCAAAAAGGAAAAAATGTAGGTTCTCTGGAAGGCAGAAGTGGAAGTGCCAACATCGAGATAATAGTTCAAGGAGAGAAAAATAAAAATAGGATGAAATTTTTTGGCAACTGTGAATTAAATTTCCAGAATTACAGATGAATGACCACAGGTTGGAAGGGCAAATCAAAGAAAGGGGATACAAACACTAGACATATCGTAGTAAAATTTAAGAATATCAGACAAACAGCAAATTGTAAACACAGCCAGAGAGAAAAATATCAACTTCTCATCAACAACATAGAATGTAAGAAGATAAATATTCTTCAGTAGTGAGGAGTAACATTCGGTTGGGTTGTAGACAGTTACAAAACACCATCCGTCTCACTGTAACATCAAGAAAACACCAGTCTATAAAATCAGATCATTTGGCCTATCAGAGAGCTAAGGAGGCAAAGAAATTCAGATGAAGTCGGTGGAACAAGCCTTTCCTGGGTGAAAAGGACCATTGGCTGCTGTCCTCCCAGGAGCACGGATGGACAGAGGGCCAGGTTTGCCGTGGCCTGGGCACTTTGCAGAATGGAGAGAGTCCAGCCAGACACAGTGGCTGTGAGCACCATGACCTGGAACCAGCGGGACAGCAAGGGCCGAGCAAGTGCCCAGCAGCATCCACAGAGTTGTGGTGAGTGCGTGGGAAGCCAGGGGCTGGTCTGCAGGGCAGAGGGGGCATCGTCATCGGACAGCACTTAGATCCCAAGACCAGCCGGAGGGGAGGCCTGTTCCAATCCTCAGGCATTTAAAACCAATCGTGAAATGAAACTAAATGTGCACCCCAGCCCCAACCCACTCAACCCCTGATGCCATCGAAGAGATTAGCTCCTCCACCTAGCACCTGACGGGCAATAGGGCATGCACACCCCAAGGGAACTGTCTTCCACTTCAGTCTCTACTGTCCTGGTACACACTATCTAATATGCATAATCTAGAGAAGAAACAGTCACTAGACCTGCCAATTACCCAGGGACTGGAATTAGCAGACAAGAACTTTAAAATAGCCGTTATAAATGCATTAAAGAAAATAAAGGAAAAGAGGAGCACAATGGGTGAAAGAATCAAGAATTTGCACAGAGAAGTGGAAACTTAAAAACAACAAAATAGAGATCCCAGAACTGAAAAAAAACAGTATCTGAAATGAAGAATAAATTGGATGGAGTCAACAACAGAATGGATACAACAGAAGAAAAAAATTATAACTCAATCTCGGTCCAAAAAAACCATGCAACTGGAGTCTCAGAAAGGGAGGGAATGAGGCATAAGAAATAGCTGATATTTCAGTTTCCCAAAACTGAAGAAATCCATCAACCCACAAATTCAAGAAGCTCAGAAAACTCCAAGCAGAGTAAATAAACAAACTTCAGATTTAGACATTTTTATCTAGTCAAGTTGTTATTTGATGTGAGTGCATAATAAAAATATTGTCACACAAACACAACCTCAAAGGCTTACCAAAAAAAAGGCCCTTTTTTTTTTTTTGGAAGGAGTACTCAAATCATAGGATAAATCAGGATTAAAAAAAGCCAGGATATTCTGTAAGTGAATTAAGGAGGGAAAATGATGGTGAAGCTTGTCACTGTCTACAAGAAGCAAGAATAAAAGCATATTTGGCAAAAGTTAAAATTTTTAAAAATTATGATAAAAATACAAGCATGTATGGATTAAATTCTCCATGGTATAAGACAGAGGTTGCCAGACTTATTATGAATCAAAGCAATATACATTCTTACCAGAGAATTCCTAAAACAAAAGACATGGAAAGACTAAAAGTATGGGAAAAATATCACCAGGTGAATACACACCAAGATTGAGCTGAATAGGTATATTACAGGTACATTAAGGATGGAGAAGGTGACTCCCAGTGACAACCAGTTCAAGTCATCAAGAGGATATAGCCATTATAAACATTCAACTATCCACTACGATAGTCTCAATATATAGAAAGCAAAAGTTAATACACTACAAGAGGAAATTGACAAATACACCATAATAATGAAAAATTTCAAACCACCTCTCTCAATTAAGAGTAGATTAAGGAGCCCCCCAAAATCAACAAAAAGGTAGATTTGAGCAATATAGTTAACAGCTTGAGCTAATGGATATATATATAGAATTCTTCATCCAGCAGTTGGAGAATACACATTCTTCTCAATTTCACTGGACTCATTTATTAAAACTGATAATGGGTTTTCCATAAAGCATGCTTTGACAAATTTAAAAGAGTAAGTATGCAGATCTTATTCTTTGCAGACAATTAAGTTACTTATTAATAAAAAGAAGAAAAATTTTAAATACCCATGTTTGGATATTTTTAAAGAGATTTTTTAACTAGTCCTGGTTCTAATCATAATGGACATTGAAAATATTTTTAAATGAAAACTAATGAACACTTTATATATCAAAACTTGTGTGATGAAATGAAAGCAATTCTTCATGAGAAATTAATAGCCCTAAACACTATGTTAGAAAAGAAGATAAAAATTAATTAGCTAAATATCTGACCTCAGGCATTAGGAAAAGAACAACAAATAATACTAAAGAAAGTAGAAGGAAAGAGGCAATAAAGTTAGGAGTCATAATGAATGAAATAGAAATCAAAGATACAGAGAAAAGATAAGGCCAAAATTAGTTATTTGGAAGGCCTAATAAAGTGGACAACCCTCTATCATGACCAATCAAGAAAAAAAAAAGCACAAATAAAAAAATCTTGGTAAATGAAAAAGTTTACAGCAGATACAGCAGAGATTAAAAAGATAATAAGAGAATACTGTGCCGGTTTGGTTGTATTAGGGCCCCCAAAATGCCATTATCTTTGATGCAGTCTTGTGGAGGCAGACTGTATTAGTGCTGATTAGGTTGGAAACTTTTGATTGGATGTTTCCATGGAGATATGACACACCCAACTGTGGGTGATGACTTTGGATAATTTCCATGGAGGTGTTACCCCACCCATTCTGGGTGGGTCTGAATTAAATGAGCCATATGAATGAGCTGACAAACAGAAGGAACTCAGTGCAGCTGTGAGTTACATTTTGGAGAGCAACTGAGAGTGACATTTTTAAGGAACTGCAGCCTAGAGAGGAACGACCCAGGAGAAAGCCATTTTGAAACCAGAACTTGAAGCAGACGCCAGCCACGTGCCTTCTCAGCTAACAGAGGTTTTCCAGACACCACTGGCCACCCTCCAGTGAAGGTGCCCGATTGCTGTTGGACACTTTATGGCCTTAAGACTGCAACTGTGTAACCAAATAAACCCCCTTTTATAAAAGCCAGTCCATCTCTGGTGTTTTGCATTCTGGCAGCATAAGCAAACCAGAACAAATACTATCAACAACTGTATACAAATAAATTAGAAAACTTAAAAGAAACAGACATAATGTTTTTAGAAAAATATAACTTATCAAAAGTGACTCAAGAAAACATAGAAAACCTATATAATCCCAAAACTATTTAAAGAAATTGAAACAGTAGTTAAAACATTTTCCAACAAAAAAGGACCAGGACCAGACAATTTTTCAGGTAAATTCTACCAAACTGCCAAGAAATAGATCATGGTTGTGCTCTACAAACTCAGAGAGCAGGAAATAAAGAATATGTGCCCCTTATTCTATACAGCCAGAGTAACCTTGATACTTTTGCCAGTTTGGATGTATTATGTCCCTCAAAACACCGTGTTCTTTGATGCAATCTTGTGGGGACAGATGTTTTAGTGTTGATTAAGTTGGATTCCTTGGATTGAGTGTTTCCATGGAGATGTAACTCAATCAAATGTGGGTGAGGCCTTTGATTGGATAATTTCCTTGATGGTGTTACCCCACCCATTCAGGGTGGGTCTGAATTGAATCACTGGAGTTCTGTAAAAGTGTTCACAGACAGAAGGAGGAGCTGCAGCCAAGAGAGACACTGTGAAGAACACACGGGAGCTGAGAGAGGAGCTGGAACACAGCCCAGGACCAGCAGACGCCAGCCATACTGGCCTTCCTGCAGTGAAGGTATACTTGTATTGATGCCTTAATCTGGACATTTTCATGGCCTTCAGATTGTAGACTTATAGCCAAATAAACCTCCTTTATAAAAGCCAGTCCATTTCTGGTGTTTTGCATAACAGCAGCATCAGCAAACCAGAACAGTACTAAAACCAGATATGGACAATAGAAGGGAGTAGCATTAGGGGTTCATTAAAAACATGAGCATAGGCACAAAAATCCTAAACAAAGTTTTAGCTAATTTAATCCAACAATCTGTAACGATATACACCAATTTCAGGTTAGACTGCAAGCATAGTTTGATGTTAGAAAAATCTGCTATATTAACCAATTAAAGAAGAAAAATCATATAAGAATCTCAATAAATGCATAATAAGCATTTGACAAAATTCACACCCATTCATGAAATAAATTCTTGCAAACAAGGAATAGAAGTACTCTTAGCCTTATCCAGCTAAAAGTAACACAGCACAAACAGCTTTAGTACCATGTGGTGTGAAATAAAATAGAATTTGTTGGGGTAAAACGATAAAAAGAGCAGAAGAACCTGCATATCCCCAAGTGTCTGTTACCCCTAGAGAGGTATACAGGACCCAGCAGAGAAGGCCCTGCCCCAGTACATGCGTGTTTATGGAGGAAGGAGTACAGGGTACATCCTGGGAGCTGTGACCAGTGGTTTCCAGATCTTTATTACATAGGGGGAGCAGGTGGAATTCAAAAACTGACCCAGACATGCTGATCTACCAAAAGCTGAAAGGAAATTAGCTTATGATGCCACTTTAGTCTGCCTCTCCTCAAATCTAAAATAACCATGATCTTAAATAGGGAAACATTCCCTTTAAAATTAGGAACAAAAAGAAGATACCCGTTATCACTGAATCTAATGTAATCAGTATTGTTTTGGAGGTATTATCCAGTGCAATAAAATGAGAATGATGAGAAAAAGAAATTCAAGTCATGAAAATTTGAAGGGAGTGAGTAAAAATGTCAGTATTTGCAGTTGATATGATTGTCTATAATCTACAAATTACTGAAAATAATAGAGAATATAACATGGTAAGCAGATATAAGGTCATCAGAACAAAATCAACTGCATTTTAATACAGTAGCAAAATATGATTGGAAAATGTAATTACAAGAAAGATACATACTTGGAGATGAATTTGTAAACTTTACAGTTTCAATTAGGGCAGGGATCAGCAATCTATGGCCTGAGGACCAAGTCTGGTTTAAAATAATGTTTGATTGAAGCACTGCCATGAGAAATGAAAAAGAAAAACGAAGATATATACAGGGAAAATCGATGAAACCAAAAGCCAATTCCTTGAAAAGATCAATAAAATTGATAAAATTTCTAGATAGATCAAGAAAAAAAGAAAATTTACCAATATTGAAATTAAAGAGATCCTACCGCATTTATAGGATAATAAGGGGACTTTATAAACAACTCTGGGCACATTTATTTGACAACTTAGATGAAAATGGTAAATACCTTGAAAGACACAAATTACCAGAACACAAGAATAAATAGAAAATCTGAGTAGTCCTGTATCTATTAAAGAAATTTGATTTGTAATTTAAAAACTTCCAGCAAAGAGAAAAGGCAGGATCAGGTTGCTTCACTAGTGGATTTCATCAGACTTTTAGGAAAAGAATAAGACCAACTCTCTACAGATTCCTTTAGAAAATAGTGGAGGAAGGAACACTTCTCAACTCATTTTATGAGGCCATCATTGCCTTGATACCCAAATCAGACACTGCAAAAAAGAAACTGCAAACTAATATCCCTTGTGAACAAAGAAACAAAACTCCTTAACAAAATATTACTAAATGATATCCAGTAATATATACAAAGGATAATACATCCTGGCAAAGTGAGATTTATCTCAAAAACAGAGGTTGCTTTAACATTTGAAAATCAGTAAATATAATTCACCCTATTAGGAGATGTTAGGTTTGCTAATGCTGCCAGAATGCAAAACACCAGAAATGGATTGGCTTTTATAAAGGGGGTTCATTCAGTTACATAGCTACAGTCTTAAGTCCATAAAGTGTCCAAGGTAACACATCATCAATCGGGTACCTTCACTGGAGGATGGCCAGTGGTGTCCAGAAAACCTCTATTAGCTGGGAAGGCACGTGGCTGGTGTCTGCTCCAAGTTCTGGTTTCAAAATGGCTTTCTCCCAGGACGTTCCTCTCTAGGCTGCAGTTCCTCAAAATTGTCACTCTTATTTGCACTTGGGATGTTTGTCCTCTCTCAGCTTCTCCGGAGCAAGAGTCTGCTTTCAACGGCTGTCTTCAAACTGTCTCTCTTCTGCAGCTTCTGTGCTTTCTTCAAAGTGTCCCTCTTGGCTGTAGCTCCTCTTCAAAACATCACCCACAGCTGCACTGAGTTCCCTCTGTTATGTCAGTTCATTTATATGGCTCCACTGATCAACTCAGACCCACCCCGAATGGGTAGAGCAACACCTCCATGGAAATTATCCAATCAGAGTCAGCACCCACAGCTGGGTGGGGCGCAGGTCCAAAGAAACACTCAAAGAAATCTAATCAAAGGTGATAATATCTGCCCACACAAGATTACATCAAAGATAATGGCATTTGGGTGACACAATACATTCAAACTGGCAAAGTATCCAAGGTAACACATCAACAATTGGGTACCTTCACTGGAGAATGGCCAATGGTGTCCAGAAAACTTCCGTTAGCTGGGAAGGCACGTGGCTGGTGTCTGCTCCAAAGCTCTGGGTTCAAAATGGCTTTTCCCCAGGATGTTCCTCTCTAGGCTGCAGTTCCTCAAAAACTTCGCTCTCAGTTGCTCTTGGGGCATTTGTCCTCTCTTAGCTTCTCCAGAGCAAAAGTCTGCTTCCATCAGCTGTCTTCAAACTGTCTCTCATCTGCAATTCCTCTCTCAGCTCGTGTGCATTCTTCAAAGTGTCCCTCATGGCTGTAGCAAGCTTGCTCCTTCTGTCTGAGCTTATATAGTGCTCCAGTAAACTAATCAAGGCCCATGCTGAATGGGTGGGGCCACACCATGGAAATTATCCAATCAGAGTCATCATCCACAGTTGGGTGGGGCACATTTCCATGGAAATACTCAAAGAATTACAGTTCTAATCAACACTGATACATCTGCCCACACAACATTACATGAAAGTTAATGGCATTTTGGGGGGCATAATACATTCAAACTGGCACAGGAGATAAAGGAGAAAAAACATATGATCATCTCAATAGATACAGAAAAATCATTTTATAAAATTCAACTATTATTTCAAAGTTAATGATCCAAGAGTAGAAGAGAATTTCCTCAACCTGATCAACAAAGTCCTTCATGAAAAACCTACAGTGAACATACTTTGTGGTGAAAGACCAAATACTTTCTCCTTGTAATCAGGAACAAAGCAAGGGTGTCCATTTCACCACTTCTATTCGATATTGTCCTGGGGATCCTAGACAATGTCATAACACAAGAAAAGGTAATAAAGGCAGAGATAATGGAAAGGGAGAAGTGTCTTTCTCAAGCAACATGATCGTGCACATATCAAATTCTGAGGAAAATCTACAAAGGAGGCCCAAGTACAAATACATGACTTCAGCTGGGTCGCAGGATACAGGGTCAATCTACAGAATCAACTGTATTTCCGTATTCCAGCAGTGAGCACTTGAAAATGGTGCAATAGTATTATGTACAATAACACGAAAAACATGATATATTTTACAAAATATGTGTTATACCAAAAACCGTACAACATTGCTAAGAATGCTGCCTTAAAGGCAGAGATATATAGAATTCATGGTGGGAAACCACAATAGTGTAAAGATGTCAGTGCTCACCAAATCGATCTATAGATCAAATGCAATCCTGATGGCAGTCCTAGCACACTTCCTTACAGAAACTGAAAAGCTGATTCTAAAATGTATACGGAAATTCAAAGAACCTAGAACAGCCACACATAAAAAAATGTAAGTGTAACAACATTGCACGACTTACAAAACTGATTTCAAAACCTACTAGAAAGCTACCGGGCTGGGGAAGTGTCATCTGAAGAGCAGGGGGCAGTATGGATGGCCTGGGGAAACACCAACTGATGTTTCAACAAAGGCGCAAAGAGAACACAATGGGGAAGGAAGAGTCTTTCTATCAAATGGTGCTCAAGCAACTAGATATCCACTTAGAACTCAAACCAACCAAAGAAACAAAAACCTCAACCCTTACTACACACCGTACATAAAAATAAGCTAAAAATGGATTGTAGGCATAAATGTAAAAGCTAAAATTATAGACTTCTAAAAGAAAGCATTTGAGAAAACCTTCATAACAGCTGGGAAAAAATGGTTATGCATTTGAAAATAAATTAAATTGATTCTGTATTTCACACCTTCACAAAAATTAATTCCAGATTAAGGACTTAAATATTAAAAAAAACTACATAATTTTGTATGGAAAAAATAGGTAAATGTCTTTTTTGGTCTTGAGGTAGGGAAAGATTTCTTTTAAAAGTCACAAAAAGCATTAACTCTAAAAGAAGAATGGATAAATTTGACTATATAAAAATTAGGAAATAAATTCATCATCCTTAAAAAAGGGAAATATAAGCTACAAAGTGGGAGCATGTGTTATGTATGTGTGTGTATGTGTGTGTGTATATATATGTATACACATATACATAATCAAGTATTTCATGGAAAAGAAGATACGATCAACAAAAAAAATGAAATCAGTAACCAGGGAAATGCAAGCCAAGAGCACAGTGGAATACATTCAGTTGGCACAATTTCAGAAGTCTAAGAAGCCCACATACTGGTAAGAATGTGGAGCAGCAAGATTTCTTGTAAATTGCTAGGTATTTAAATTGGTACAATCACTTGGAAAGCAATTTGGTGAGTTCTGTACCTGCTGAGTTGATCATTCAAGTAACCTGTGTCTCAGAAATTCTACTTTGAAGTATAAACTCAAAACAGACATACTACCTGCCCCAGGAGATGTGAGAGGAGACACACAGCAACATTTTTTGTAATTGCAAAGTCTAGAATGAACTCAAAGACCCACCAAACATGAAAGGATCAAGGATGGAACAGCCGTGTGGTGGAATACTATATAGCAGTGAAAATGGAATGACCCCAGCTACCCTCAACAATACAGATGCACCCTAGTAACATAACACTGAGCAAGAAAAGAGAACACCCTTTTATGTTCTTAATATGGCTCCCTATTATTATTATTAATAAAGTTTATAAACAGCAAAAAACAATAATATATATTGTTTAGGCAATTCATAAAATTAAAAAAAATTAAAGGCAAATAAATGAAAAACCCAGAACCTTGTATTGTCAGTGATGGTGGATATGAGCCGATCACATTCTGCTTTTCTCTAGGTTGGGTGCTGGTCCCCCCGTGGCATTATGTGATTCGCACATATTTATTTATGTATTAAAAGTAAACTTTTCTAAATAGAGCATATTAAATTCAGGAGATCAACTTCCAGTTAAAAAAAAATTGTGATGAATCTTTTAAAGTTAAAAGACTTGGCCCCAAATGCATTGGTTTCATCCATGATTGCTATTTACTGAATTGACAAGACTGAACATAAGAAATTTTCTGCCAAACCTCGGAGGCCACTGGGCCTGTCCCCGTGGGATCTGTTGGAATTAAACCAAGCGGCTTCTGAGCCTGCGAGGGCATCATCAGTCTCCAGGGCTGGTTTACAGGGGTACCAGCCCCACCTGCCCCCCTTCTCCTCCAAAGACGCCCCCCGCCCTAGTTTCCCGCCGCTCCAGCCACCTGGGATTTTGGAGAATTCTGGCCAGCTCCTCAAGATAAAAGTCGCTTGTGTCCATTTTAATTTGGCACCAAGCCACTGCCTCTAATAACTGCTGGCCGCTTTACTTCTCGGGGTCCCTCCCGCGCCCATGCCCGGCCTGCCCCCTCAGACGTCGATGAGTGCCGCTCACAGCCGTGCCTGCACGGGGGGTCCTGCCAGGACAGCGTCGGGGGGTACCTGTGCCTCTGCAGCGCCGGGTACGAGGGTGCCCGCTGCGAGCTCGGTAAGCAGAGTCCCCGGTCCCAAGGGGGACAGCTCCAGGCCCTGCCCCAGGACCCCGGGCTCCCCCTGGAGCTGACCTCTGTAGGTGGGCAATGGGGCACTGCCTGCTCTTGGGTGCGCCTGGCCCTGGCATCCTGGAGGACGGCAGTTTACACGCCCCCAGTCCCCATGTCCCCGGAGGCCGGAGCCCAGAGGATGGGGAGTAGGGGGCTGGGGTGCCCCTGGCGTACAGGGAGGGCAGGCCTGTGGGGCACCCTTCTGGACCAGGACGGCACCCCACCAGAGCCGGCCTGGGAGGTGCCCTTGGGCCTCCCCATGGCTCCCCAGCACTGGCACCAGAGACTCCAGGAAGGGCGAGGTCCAGACAGACAAGTGGGGCTCGGGGGTGCTGGCTCCGGTTGGGGCCACTGGGAAGACTTCAGGGGTCAAGGGTAGGAGCAGCTGGGGTGAGCGGGCTTCCATTAGGTGACAGGCGGGGACGTGGGCGACCGATGGAGGAAGAGAAGTCCAGAGTGGGGGTCCTGTTGGGCTGCAGTTGCAGTGCGACATCGGCCCTCGGGGATGCACCAGAACCCTGGGGCGGTGCAGGGGCCGCGGCCGCAAGCCCAGGCGTCCCGTGCAGCCCTGTGCACCGTGTCCCTGCAGACACCGACGAGTGCCGGGCGCAGCCCTGTGAGAACGGGGGCTCCTGCAGGGACCTCCCAGGGGGCTTCGTCTGCCAGTGTCCTGCGGGCTTCGTTGGGGTCCACTGTGAAACAGGTAGGGGTTCCCCTCAGTGGATCCCATGTGCCGGGCCCTCCCCCAAACTTCCTGTTCCCTGTGACACCCCCAAACAGACCCTGACCCGCAAAGGGGCAGAGGACGATGTCCATGCGCCCCTGCTGGGCGGTCTTTAGGAGAGGGGCTCCCCGATGTGGCGGCTTCCTTGGGAGGAGATGGGGGAAGTTCCAGGGCCCTTTGCCACCCCATCGGGCCCCAGGGGCTCCCCGCCGCCGCCTCCCCTTGTCCTCTCCTCCCTCCCAGACTCCCCCGGCCCGGCCCGGCCCCGCGGGGTGCTGACCGCCGCGGCTCTCTGGGTGTTCTCCAGAGGTGGGCGCCTGTGCCTCCAGCCCCTGCCAGCACGGAGGCGAGTGCGAGGACGGCGGCGGCGTCTACCTGTGCGTCTGCCCTGAGGGCTTTTTCGGCTTCCACTGCGAGACAGGTAGGGGCGGCCGGGGCGCGGGTCTCCCGGTCCCCAGACGGCTCCGGGCAGGCCCCTTCCACCTTTCCGCCCCCCATTTCCCGGACGTGCGACCCCAGCTGACTGGAGCCCAGGCTGGATGGTGAAGGCCCCCGAGACGGGCTGCCCCGGAGTGAGCGTCTGTCAGTGCAGTGCAGCCACGGGGATCCCGAAGGTCCCACTAACCCGAACCCAGGGCCAAAACTAAAGTGGTCAAAACGCCGCAGAAGGTGAAGCAAACCTTCCATCAAAATGATGGGCGAGATGCGGGCGAATGTCTTCTGGTCTGGAGGTGTCGTCAGACTTAGTACCAGGAACCCCCTAGGGGCACCCAGCAGGAGCCGCAGGCTGCGAAGCCCCAGGGGGACCCCGCGGTGGGGAGGGGAGTGGGCTGCAGGCCCCCTGCGGAGCACACGGTGGTGGCAAGCGCTTGCCACCCTCCGGCATCCCCAACGTGCCCAGGACAGGGTGACCCCCAGCTCACAGCCATCCTCGTGCCTGCAGAAACCCTGTGGTGCCCAAACCCAGTCCCAAGGGCAAGGTGCAGGTCACCTCTACATGCCTGGCCCCTGATGGGGACCCCAGCCCTGCTCTCCACAGCTCCCCCCACCCTACTGCCCACGGCTCCCCCCACCTTGCCCCATCGGCTCCCCCAGGGCCTGGAGGGGAGCCCCATGCTGTCTGGCCCTGGGGCACCCTCTCACCCTGTCCCCTGGTCCCCGGGCTGGTTCCTCTCTACCCGCAGCCTGCCTCTGGTCTCCTCCTTCCCCGTCCTGTCCCAGCTGCACCCCAGGCCACCTTCCAACCCTCCCCGTGCTGCCATGTCCACCCCCCAGCAGTGCCCCCCACCTGTGTCCTCCTGTACCGGGCCCACCCTCCACTCCCTGCTGTGGCTGTCACCCCACCTTCCTGGACCTT
>PVKY010003026.1:0-10130 GCA_004027775.1 Bradypus variegatus | reverse complement strand
CCCTAACACGCCTCCTGCAGACAGCTTTGCACCCCTCACTGGCCACGCCCTTCAAAACCTTCTGGAAGCCCGGGGCAGGGACGCCCCCTCCAGGGTCCCTCTCAGCACTCTCCTTCCGTCCGCGCTGCAGCCAGCTGGTCCCTTGAGTTCTGCGTCCTCTGGGCTCATGTGTGTCGGGCTCACGCGGGCGTCTCAGGGCCTCTCGTGCTTCTCACACGGCTTCCCCTCCCGTGCCCCCTGCAGCCACCCCTGCATGTCCACAGCCCACTGGGGAGCTCCCACAGACCCATGGTCACTGTCTGCTCCTGTCCTGTCCCTCCCTGCAAATGTCCCCCAGCTCTGAGCCAGAGAATCACTGTCCCGACTCAAAGTGGAGGAGACATCCAGAGACAAGAGCTAAGAGACGCACAGAGGGGGCGTCGCCTCTGGGGCCTTCCCCTCCCCACTGGGGCAGGAGCTCCTGGCATCCTGGGTGACATCGGAGAAAATGGGCTAGTGCTGACACCTGCTTCTCCTGTCCTGCCGTCCCAGAACATCCACCACCCATGTTCCATCTGCCTGTCACCTACCCAGCCCCCCAGCCCCCCACCAAGTCACTCAGACCCCCGCCCAGCCCCCCACCCAGCCACCCTCCACAGCCTTGGAGAGGCTCCTTCTCACACTCCACATCCTGCAAGCTCTCCTGGGGAAACCTTCCAAACGCAACCCAGATCCGGCCCCCTTCCTTCCCCCACCTGCCCCCCTCCTGGCTGAACTCCCCACCCTGTGCTCTCACTCGGTGTCTTCAGGCCGGGCCGCTCCCCATAGCCGCCAGCACAGCTCAGAACCTTTCACCCCCTGCTCGCCCCCCGGGACCCTCCCCTCCGGGATACACCCAGGCTGCCCCCACCTCACACTGCCACCCTCCACCCCCTACTGACCACAGTCCCATCCTCGGCCCCTCAGGGTCCCAGGACCACCAAGCTCACCGCAGGCCCAGGGCCTTGCATGTGCTGCCCCTTCCATCCGGAACACTCTGTCCCATGCGCCATGGCAGGTCCTCCCCAGGCCTGTCCCACCCAATCACGCCTGTCCCAGCACTTATGGCTCCCACACTTGCCTCAGGCCAGAATTTCCAGCTGCTGGCATCTCCAATAGACAGAACGGGAGTGTCCTGGGGGTGGGGACCTGGCCTGCTTGTTCCCATGTCCCCAGTCCCTGACCAGGCGTGGCTGGCAGCACGCACTGCGTGCGGCTGGGATTGGGGGTGGTGAGGGGCTCCCCCATCCCTGCTGGGAAGGCCGTGGGGACAGGCGGGCCACACAAGTAGGCAAGACACAGGGACGCAGGAGCCCATCTGGGGACCGGCCAGAGGCCCAAAGGCACATGGGGGCCTGTGCTAAGCTGCCTGCACGGGATGGGGCGGCCCAGGCCCTGAGGAGGCTGCTGGTTCCTGCCCACAGGCGGAGAGGGGCTGCAGCTGCTTTCCAGGGCTCCAGGCAGCCCCTGAGCCTACCCCAGATGGCCTGGGCAGCGGCCCTGCAGCCCCTGGGGCACAGGGAGGCTATGGTGGGTTCCCTGCCGCTGCCCTGAGCGGCTCTGCGCCCCAGGGGAGGCATGTCTGGTCCCCTTCAGGGGGTGGCAGGGAGGCCTGACTGGGAAGTGAAGGTTGGGCCAGCACTGCCCCTGCCCCCACCGCGTGGGGGGCTGCTCCTCCCTGCCCCCAGGCAGATGACTGCAGCCCCCAGACACGCCAGGACTGGGGACCCCAGGAGCCAGCACTCACTGCCGCTCTCCTCCCCTCCGCCCAGCGAGTGACCCCTGCTTCTCCAGCCCCTGTGGGGGCCGCGGCTACTGCCTGGCCAGCAACGGGTCCCATACCTGCACCTGCAAAGTGGGCTACACGGGCAAGAACTGCGCCAAAGGTGAGGCTGCCATGCCACACGCACGCACGTGCACGCACACACACACACAGGGAGCGGACCCCTGAGGACAGGCCCCGCGGCAGGTGGCAGCCCCTTGGGGGGATCCTTAGGAGGCTTCTTCCCCGGAGAGCAGGGAGGGCGCAGGTGTGTGGGGGGGCAACCAGTAGGTCCCCTGGGTGCGGTGGGCAGGGCTGGGGGCGCCCCTGCTGACCACCCCCTGCCCGCCGCGCCCCTGCAGAGCTCTCCCCGCCGACGGCCCTGAAGGTGGAGCAGGTGGAGGAGAGCGGGATCTCCATCTCCTGGCAGGTGCCCGTGGGCCGTGCGGCCCGGGAGCTCATCGACGGCTACGCGGTCACCTACAGCGCCGGGGACGGCTCCTGGCGCCGCACGGACTTCGTGGACGGCAGCCATGCCTCCCACCAGCTGCGCGCACTGGCCGCCGGCCGCGCCTACAACATCTCAGTGGTCTCCGTCAAGCGCAATGCCAACAACCACAACGACATCAGCAGGCCCGCAGCGCTCCTGGCGCACACCCGTGAGTGCCCCCCGCTGCTCCCCGTGACGGCCGCCCAGGGGACGCCGCCGCCAGGGGGGCCCACCCTCGCAGAGGGAGAGACGCATGACCCAGGGCACGCCCCTGACATGGGGAAAGCGTAAGAGTAAAGCAGAGCAGGTGGGCTCCGGGAGGTGACGGCGGTGGGGGGGGGGCACGGCTCCCAGGGGCAGGAGCCGGGGGTCTCCACCCCCGACCCCCCGTGTAGCCGAGAGGTGCAGCTCTGGGGGCCGAGGTTGGCCTGGGGCCTCTGTGACTCCCCAGAGTCCCTGCTGAGCTGCCCTGCGTCCCCAGGGCCGCACCCTGCTGAGGGCCTTGAGGTCACCAACGTGACGTCCAGCACCATCTCCGTGCGGTGGGCTCTACACCGCGTCCGCCATGCCACGGTCAGCAAGGTCCGCGTGTCCATCCACCGCCCCGAGGCCCACGAGGCCCAGGCCGCCGAGCTGGACAGGAGCGCAGGCGGGTTCACGTTCAGGTAAGGGGAGGGCGCAGCGCACAGGCCTCAGCGAGCCGGGGCCCATGGAACCCCGCGGTGCAGGGAGCTGGGGGGGTGGCGACCTTCTAACAGCCCCACACGGTGGGATCCCCCCTCCTCTGCCTCTGTGACCCTGCGCCCCTTTGTCCCTCTGTCCGTCCAGGCGTTCCCTGTGAACTGGGATGAAGGTGGCTTGGAAGGGCCTGGAGGAAGTCCGGGAGCGCTCCAGCACCCTGGGGTCACGTGCTTTAGGCAGGGGAGGTGCTGGAGACCCCCAGGCAGGGAAGGGCAGAGTAGAGAAGCGTTCTGGTTTGCTAATGCTGTGGCAAATGCAAAATACCAGAGATGAATAGGCTTTTACAATGGGGGCTTGTTAGTTCACAAATTTACAGTTCTAAGGCCATGAAAATGCCTGAATTAAGGCATCAATAGAATGCTACCTTCTCTGAGGAGAGGCCAATGGCGTCTGGGGTTCCTCTGTCACAGGGGAAGGTGCATGGCTGGAGTCTGGGCCTTCTGGTGGTCAGCCTCTGTCTTCACTCCTCTCGCTCAGCTCCTGTGCGTCCTTGCTTGTTTCATCTCTTCGCTTCTCTCCTGGTTCTGGTTTCAAAGGCCGTCTCCAAAATGTCTCTGGGTGTTATTCTCTCTACGTGTCTCTGAGCTCTCTTTAAAACGTCTCTGCCTTTTATCCTCTCGGAGGACACCAGTAAGACCATTAAGACCCACCTTGAATGGACGGGGTCACATCTCCATGGAAACAACCTAATCAGAAGGCGCCCCCACAGTAGGTCTGCCCCCACAAGAGTGCATTAGAAGACCTTGGCTTTTCTGGGTACATAATGGCTCCAAACCAGCACAAAGTCTTGGCCTTTCCACCCTGAGCAGCCCCAGACCGTCTTCTGTCTTCCAAGGGTCGCTCCGGTTTCTACTTTAATGTTGATGAAATGTGTCTAGACCTTAAAGCAGATATGCAAACTCCTTATGCTTAATTACTGCAAATTAAGTACAAACTACAAAATAAATCTATTCCAATGGACAGTGGTCATTCAAAATGACTGACAATTGACGTTAACCTGCAATTTGACAGTTCCTGCAGAGAAACCCCGGACCCGCCCACAGGAGACCCCAGGGCTGAGCAGAGGCCCTGGCCAAGGTCTCCCCTGGGTTCCCCTAAACCTCCCAAGTGACTGTCCCCTGGGGGGTAATTGCCCACCAGAGAGGAGGCTCCCCATTGGCTCAGAGCAGGCATCTGAGGAGGGGGCGCCTGCAGGTGAGGTGCACCCCGCTAGCTAAACCCCCGTGACTTCTGCCCGCCACCAGCCACGGAGGCCCGGGGGGCTCAGAGGACCTGTCAGGCCTCGCCAGCCCCCTCAGAATGGCCCTTGGGCAGGGGGACAGCGGGCCCCACAAGGTGGGCTCAGGAGAGCGGGGTGGGCTGGGGGCCTTGGATCAGCCCCCCCACCCGGCTGGCACTCCTTCCCCTGCAGCCTCGGGACCACTGGGACACGTCTTGCGCATCTGTCATCCCCGCCTTGCCCAGCCCGCCCCCCGGGCCGGCCAAGACTAAGCTTTCTTTTCCTTTTGAATGTTGCCTTGACTTTTCTTGACTAACATCCTCCCTGCTTTAAAGAAGGGGTTGAAACAGCTGATAATAAAAGCACAAAGAGGGTCCCGGGTGGGCACTTGGTGACTGTGTGGGGCCCCCCAGGGCCACCCCCAGGCCTGGCGACTCCTAGAAGCCTCTGCCTCCGGCCGTCCCCGTGGCAACCCCAGGCACCATCAGCAAAGGGAAGAGACGTGGGGCAGGGTCTGGGGGTGACCAGGTGCAAGCCCCCAGAATCCTCTCCCTGTGGGGTCGCCCCCAGTCCCCCCAGAGCACACTGTGGCAGCACATGTGCGACGTTGCCCACTGGGAAGCCCACAGAGCTTCAGGGCCCAGGGTTGCATGGGGGGGCTGGTCATGTGGGCATCTCTGCCGGGCAGGGACCCCCACCCCGGAGCCCCGAGGGGAGGCCGGCACTCGGCACACATGGCTGTCTGCCGGACAGCGCGGACTCACAGGCCCGCCAGTGAACCCCTTTCAGCATGGCTGTCCCCAGCTACCCCTGTCCTGGCCCCCCAGCCCTCTGACCCCACCGTGGCTGCCCCAAAGCAACCTGGAGGCCGTGCCCTCCTCAGTCCCTCTCGCCCTTGCTCCGGGTCTCTGTACCCCATTCGGGCTCCATTCCCCACTCAGCCCAGGGGAGCTGGTGGGACACCGAGACCCCTCACCCCGCAGGGCCCTGCTGCCAGGAAGGAGGTACTCGGTGCAGGTGGCCACCCTCAGCGGGCACGGAGGGGAGGCACACCCTGTGGAGAGCATGCCAGCCGCACCGCTGCACGTGTGGACGCGTGAGTAGACGCCCGGGGCTCCTCCCAGCACCCCAGCCCCCTCCACCTGGGCGCTCTGGGCTCACGGGGCAATGGGGTGGCACCTCGTGCCAGGCAGCCCCGACCT
Source organism: Bradypus variegatus (assembly GCA_004027775.1). NCBI lineage: Eukaryota > Metazoa > Chordata > Mammalia > Pilosa > Bradypodidae > Bradypus > Bradypus variegatus. Next base: position 4,698 of record PVKY010003026.1, on the reverse strand, counting down.
GGGCGTCCCTCAGCTCCTGAGGCCCCTGTTGGGCAGGGGGCCATGGGGGAGGCCCACGCTGCCCTGGGGGAGGGAGGACCCCCCACTAGTGGTGAGTAGAGAGCAACCTGTGTCAGCACCAGGGAGGGCTGGGGAGCCCGGGCGAACAGGTGGGGCCGGGGGAGGGAAGGTTGGCGCAGGGGTCCCTCCCCAGGCTCCAGGACGGCCTGCATGGTCACCGGGCACTGCCCACCTGGGGAAGGCGTGCGGAGGCCGTGGGCAGGGGCAGCACAGGCTGTTGTGGCCCTGGCCCGGTGCATCTCTGCGGCCCGGGGCAGCTTCCTCCAGCTGAACTCGTGGGGTGCAGGAGTGAGCTTGCTGGAGCTCCCGGGCCAACTCGTGGGGCCCATTGGGGCACCAGCCCCGCCCTGACCTCCACCCAACACTCCCCGATCCCGGGGCGGCTCCGGGAAGCCCCTGCCATTCGGGTCAGGAAGGATACGCTGTACGCCCCAGGGTCTCCGCGGCCAGCTTAGGAATCTGGAGGACGGCTAGCTCCTGACAGCCACATCTGCCCTGGCGTGAGCCTCCGGCAGCCACTGCAAATCTGCCACAGAGCCCCTGGGCCCTTCCTTACCCGGTGCCTTTCCAGGGCCCCTGCCCCCAGCGAACCTGACAGCGTCCCGGGTCACGGCCTCCTCTGCCCACGTGGTCTGGGATGCCCCCGCCCCAGACAGCCCCCTGGAGGCCTACATCATCAACGTGACCACCAGCCAGAGCACCAAGAGCCGCTATGTCCCCAACGGGAAGCTGGCATCCTACACGGTGCGTGACCTGGCGCCCGGGCGGCGGTACCAGCTCTCGGTGACGGCCGTGCAGGGCACTGGGCACAGCCAGCTGCACAGCGAGCCCGCACAGCTGCACCTCACCACCCGTGAGTGCGGGGCGGGCGGGGCAGTCCTCCAGGGAGGGAGGGCGTTGGGGTGGGAGCAGGCCAGTCCTCACAGAGGAGCTAGGCCCAGGAGTGGGGCCATGGCCAGTGGGGCCCCAGACCCCTCTGCCTCCCAGGCCAGGAGGGCACGGGTGGCTTGGACAGGGCAGGGGCTTCCAGCTCCTCAGAAAGCCTTGGGCCCTGACACGTGCCCCTCAGCTCTTGTGCTCCAAGCACAGGTACAGGGAGCTGCACCCTCTCCTGGTACAGGGGGCACCCCAGGGCCGGCACCCAGGGCACTCTCCTCTACCTTGCCCTGCAGCCCCAAGGGACGGCACCGACGGACGCTGGCACCAGGGTGGGCACCACCCACGGGTGCTCAGAAACGGACCGGCCCCGGTGCGCCTGCCAGAGCTGCTTCTGCTAAATGACCACGGCGCCCCTGAAGCACCGACCCAGCCCCCCAGGTACTCTCTGCAGCTGTGCAGGACAGGCTCACCCATGGAGGCCTTGCTGCAGGCGCCGAGCTCTGTCCTCGCTGACTGCCCGTCTCCTGGCAGGTTCTCTGAGCTTGTGGACGGCAGAGCACGAGTAAGTGCCAGGTTCAGTGGCCTGCCCAGCAAATCGCTTGTGGTGCGGTCAGGTGGGTGCCCACAGCCCATGTTTCCACCCAGTGAAACCCAGTGCCCACATCTCCAGCCGGGGCACTGACCATCACGGGGGTTCAGGCTCTGGGCCGAGTGAGCTGGGGGCTCCTGGGGTCAGCGAGAGGAGCCATGCTGTCCGCCTGGGGGACAGCTCCCAGCCTGTACCCTGGAGCCCCCAAGGCTGCTGGCGAGGGCCTGCTAGAGAAGACAACAGCGGGAAGGGATGAGCACAGGCTCGTGTCATCACAGAGGCTTTGCTCAGTGCTGGGGACCTGAGTCTTCTTGGTGGGTGGCAGCCAGGAGGGGCAGCCCCTGGGAGTCCTGCCCAGAGCTGTGGGGTCAGAATCCGCTGTGGATGGTCCCCATGGTCTTCTTGCAACTTAGGGGCTGAGACGCGTGTGTCCACTCGGCTCGGAGCCTGTATTCCAGTGTCGAGGGTGGAGCCTCTGGTTCAAATCCTGCTCGGGCGGGACTAGCTGGCCACCTGGGGCAGGTCACAGGCCCTGTCCACTCCGCCTTGCCCCACTGAGGGGTGACAGCACCCATGCCATGGGGCAGGGAGGGTCACTTACATCACCGCCCACTGTCAGCTTGTCCGGCAGCTCCGAGGCGGAGGGGCAGCTGGCCTAGCCGCACCTGCTGCCCAGGTGGGGAATCCACCTGCTGCCGCCTCCATGACGGGTGGCCCAACGGCCTGTCCCAGGGGACCTTGAGGAACTGGGGGGGCCCTCTGAGGCTCACCTAGAGGCCTCTTTTCACGGTTCCCAGACAGAACCATTTACGAGCTAGAGAACTTCAGCCCCCGCAGACTCTCCCCGGCAAGGGAAGAACGGGCTGAGCCCCGGAGGGAGTGACTGGGGCGCGTGGGAGGCACTGGCCTCGGCGACCTGCCTGGGGGCGGGGGTGTCCAGGCGTCCGGGTGGGAGGCTCCGACCCGGCCCTTCAGGTCGTCGGAGCTGTGGGAGCAGATAGGAAACTCGAAAGGCCGAGAGGCCTCCCCCCATCAGGGGAGGACGGAGCGACACCGTCAGCCACAGAGAAGCATGGGTGCTCAGGAAGGCACCCACTCGGGCCGTCTGGGGTCCCTGCTGTCCCTGGACGTGGAAGTGGGGGTCCTGGTGTGCAGGCAGCAGGGGAAGGGTTAGAGTCCACGCAGAGGTCACACTGAGCACACAGGGCTGTGCTAGAGCATGGGGCTCACAGGGCTCTGAGCTTGGGGGCCAGTGGGGGCTGAGCCTGAGGGTGGGGGGCCCACTAGGGGACCAGGCTGGGCTGAGACCCATGGCAGAGAAGGCAAGCAGGAAGCGGCCAGGCAGCCCTGAGGGGACAGAGCTGCCCTGGGTCACACCCCACGGCCTGATTTCTCCAAGAAGCCCCGGCCCTGGTGCAGCTCGAGGCCACCGAGGAGCCCCCCACGCAGGCCGGCCTGGCCCTCTGGCCCACGGAAAGCAACGAAAAGGAAAGCGCACGTGAGTGGGCAGCTGCGGGGTAGGTAGAGGGGGCTTCACGTGGCCGCCCTGGGGACGCCAAGGCTGCCAGCGGGAGGGGCGGCGCTCAGGGGGGCCCGCGCCCCGGAGAGTGGGTGGGAGGGGCCGAAGGGGCAGCCGAGCCCCAGGCACCCTGGCCTGGGATGGACCGTAGACAACCCCACCAGCCAGCAGCAGCCCCTGTCCCTTTACCTGCGGGATCCACCCCAGGGCGTCACCCGCCCAAACCGCGCAGGGACTGGTCTTGGGGAGACCCGCCCACAGCTGCTTCCTGCCATGTGCCCTCCTCCAGGCAGACCTCCTGCGCTGCACGTGCGCATAGCTGCCCGGGCCCCACCCACTCCCGGGCCACGGGCCACCTGCCCCTGAGTCCCACCCCCAGGCCCGCGTTTGGGGCCCGGGCAGCCCCCTGGGGTGCCCCCCCCACCTTGTCTCGGGGGAGCCTCTTGGGGCAGGAGGGAGCTGGGCGCAGGGCATTGGTGGGGGGCCACGTGGGGAGGGCATCTGTTCCCAGGCCCTTCTCCCAGTTCCTGGCCCTCGGGGTTCCGGGGACCTGGGCTGTCCCCTGGCCCCACTCTGTCCATGACAGCAGCACTCGCTCTTCCCTCCCCGGCGTCCACCCTTCGAGGGCGCCACAGGTGAGTGTCGCTCATGAGACGCAGACTCTGACTCTCGTCCCCGCCTCACCTGGGGCCACGCCCTCCGAGGATGGTCCTCCTGGGACCAAGCGGCCCCCGTGTCGCAGCACAGGTCACGCAGGTGCTGGTGGAGGAAGGAATACAGGCGCCCTGGTGCGGGCTGGCCCCACCCGCACCCCAGGTGGGCTGGCGGCAGATGAAGGCGCCCACCTGCTTCCCCGTAAGATGCGACCTGTTCAGGCGGAGAGGCCCCAGCCACCGTTCCCTGGGGATAAAGGTTTTCTGAGCGGCGCCACCCTTTTTAAACACCAGAGGCTTATTTCGTGACTCTCAGCAGTTTGGGGCACAGACGACCCTTCCGGGTCCATCAGGGGAGGGTCGGGGGGCCCCGGCCGCCTCGGGTGGTGCAGCGTTGGCTAACACGAGGCGACTGTGGGGGTGGTGCCGGCTGATTGCAGGGGATGCACCCTACAGAGCTCTTGAACGGCCCTAAGTGTGCACCCCACGCTGTCCCCGGCTCAGGCCTCCTTGCTGGCCGCATGGGCGCCTGCAGGGTCGTGAGGAAAGCCCACCAGGGAGAGGCCCTGGTCCCCTGCCTGAGCTCTGCCCTGGGGAGGCGACCGGGTCCCAGCCCCGCGCCGGGCAGTGGTGGCTGTGCTGTGCCCGATCCTCCCAGGCTGCCCCAGCCAGCTGTGGCCACTTGCCCCGGGCCCAGGACCCTCCACCCCACGGCGCCTGGGAGAGCTGCCCTGGGCGCTACCAGGCCTGTGGCTGGGGTGCAGGGACTGTGGGGCACCAGTTACCAGCGCCCCTAAGCTGTTCTTCAAGGGCCACATCAACTCACACCCCCCGCCAGAAGAAAGAGGCATCCGCCGCAATCCGCCAGGGAAGGGGGTAGCCCGTGGGTCGTGATGGGTCTGTAACTGTGCAGGGGGCGATGGGGGTCCAGGACAGTGTGCAGGTGACAGGTCCACGACAATGTGGTGACGGGGGTCTGCAACAGTGGGGGGGTGACA
>PVKY010003025.1:0-23114 GCA_004027775.1 Bradypus variegatus | reverse complement strand
GCTCGAGAACACTTTTTAAACTACTTAACTCAGTGCCATTATTACCATGTTGCAGAATTTGAACTGCCCAAAATCAAGAACAGTTCTGCTGAAAATAACACTGCAAGCTCCTCCATGGCTTATCCCACCCTCGTTGTTATGGCATCTCAAAGACAAGCTAAGATAGAGAGATACAAGCTGAAGAAGGAGGTGGAGCACAGATTATCTATCCTGAAACCTTCTGTGGAAAGTGGTGAAGCAGAGGATGAGCATGTTTGTGAATATTATCACCTTCACCTTCAGTGGTGGATTGGTATCAGCTTGGGAGAGATTGAGAGTATTGATCATGAGATAAAAATACTAAGAGAAAGATTCCTCAAAAGAGGCATCAACTTCTCGCTCATCTCTTCAGGACAGGCCTCCAATGAAACCATTCTCACTTGGGATGTAGCCCAAGCCAAGGTGTTTGGAGCTGTTATCCAAGTCTGGAACTATTGCAGTGAATGACTGGTATGATCAGCATCAGAAATACGGAGCATTACCAGATCAGGGAATAGCCAAGACAACACCAGCAGAGTTCAAAAAGGCAGCTCAACAACATGAAGATCAGGAGCCAAAGGAGGAAGATACTGATGAGAAAACACTACAAAGAGCCTGGGAGTGGGAAGACTGTAAGGACACCCATCCTAGAGGGTATGGCAACCGACAGAACATGGGTTAATCTTCCCACAACAAGACAGGACTAGAGGTGGCTCACATCTTCCCCTCCAAGGAAAGATGTACCATTCTTTCTCTCCCTGGTTTCCTGCTTCAGTTGTGTACAATGAAGGCAAAGACACCTCATCTTGCTTTGTGTTCAATAAAGTATCAAGTGATTAAGTGTGTATTTGTACCCTTGATGAGCCAGCAATCTTGTTTCAGCATTATCATTCTTATAATGATGTATTTCAAATTCTTAACTAGAAAGAAAATGGCTTGGTATAATTATTCATCACCCTCCCCCCAACATGGGACAGGATTCCCCGGGTGAATGAGTCTCCGTGGTGATGTAGGGCACGGATTCCAGGAATGAGCCTGACCCCGGCATCAAGGGACTATGAATGCCTTTTTGATCAAAAGGGGGAAAAGAAAGGCAACAAAATAAGGTTTCCATGGCTAAGAGATTTCAAAGAGTTGAGAGGCTGTCCTGGAAGTTACTCCTATTCAAGCTTAAGCTAGATATGCCAAATGGCCACAGTATGATAAGCCCAAGTCAACAGTAGTCCCGAAAACCCTAAAAAATACCATAGTCCCTATCTGAGACTCTATAAAAAGTTTCACTCACTAAGTTTATTCTTCAGAAACTTAAATCCTCTAGGGAGCTCCTATGCCAGCTAAGTCTCCCCAACCCCACCAGTATCTATATATATATATTAAGAAAGTGACAAGCATTTTTAAATTGGTACAAAGTGTGTTGGGAATGCAGTGGCAGTAGAACCTTCCACCTAAGATTTCAGAAGATAAGAAATTAAGCTTTTTTAATTGCCTTGAGTTAACTGTTTCCCAGCAAAGTTCTCCAGGTACCTGGGGCTATTTGAACTGGACAGAGGGGAGTCTGACCCCAATGGGGCTAAGGAATACAGCATGAGGATTTCTTTCTTAGATGTGCTGATGGGAAATCACATACCTTTGGGGCAGCTTGTGTCCTCCAAGCAGAAGCTGGCCTTGTGCCCCTCAGCCACCTTCGAGCCATTGAGAGTGAGCAGATCATAGTGGGTGAAGACCTCAATGCTGTGGTAGTGCCTGCAGGAGGGGCAGGGTTAGCCTGGCTGCAACATGGAGGAGTTGGCAGAGAAGATAGGCACTAGGCCCCATCATTACCCGGAGAGGAAAGTTATAATAGCAGGGCAGTGCCCATCTCCCTCCCAAACCCAAGATTAGTGTGACCCACAGCCTACTCTCCTGGCAGCTCTGCCCTGGGCAGGCTGGTGCCTTGCTGCAAGACCTGAACTGAAGGTGGAGGAAGGGACACTTGGTCCACGGAGCAGCCTAGGAGTTGAGCTGCTGGGGAGGGGAGCGTACTCTGCTCCCTGCCAACCTGAGACCAAATTGCTACCATTATTTCCAGTCCAGTTGTGATGACAGCTCTGTGCATGCTACAGGGAAAGGTGCTTATTATCTCAGGCAAGGCCAAATCCCAAAGTCATTGTCTATTCTTCTTAGCTTTTCCCACCTACTGCTGTGTCCTGAAGAAAAAAATTTTTCCATTCTGCCTTTGTCACAGGCATTGTCTCTCCCTCTGTCTGGGCTGGAGACTCCTGATAGGAAAGCATGTTCGTCATCTCCTTTTTTTCTTTTTTCTTTTGGGGGGGGGCAGGGAGGGACTCGCTTTGCTGCTGTAAGAACCAAGAGACTTTTTCTGCAGAGCCAGCATTCTTGACAGGAAGTCTATTTTGGGCTTTCGGGTTTCTAGGATCCCCTGCTTTACCTGGCTTCTAAAGACAAGGCCTAAGGTTCAACAAAGAAATAATGTCAAAGACCATTCTAGCAGACACCTCTGCTGGTGAAGACCTCTCTGTTGTGAGTCGCTATGGGGGGTGGAGCCCTTGAGCACCACCAACATAGGCACATCCGGGGAAAGCAAGAGAAATGGAGAGGACAGGTAGATGCTACTGGGATTCCCTTAGTGCCTCTTGCAAGCAAGGCCAGTAAGGCATTTAGGAAGGCGGCTTCTCCAGAACCCACACCCTTCTGGGAAAATTTGCCTAAGGCCAGGGAAAGGCCAGACTGTTTCAGTCCCTGGTCCCTGCTTTTTGTCCTTAAACCTCTAGAGCCAAGACATGAGCAGGCACTAACCTGTGGCACTGGTGCCAAATCCAGCTGTGGCGTCCCGTCTTGGGACGAAAGTCGGCCCGGCCTAGGTTGTGGATCTGTGAGGAGAAGCGCAACAGGCGCCGGTGCCCGTAGGGCCAGTTCATGTGGTCAGCAGACTGGGAGAGGCAGTTTTCTTCGTGGGCACAGTAGAGCTGGCTGAGTGGGCGGTCCTCCAAGTATGCCGTCTCCTGCACTAGTTGGGCGTTCATCACTAAGTCTGGAGCACCTGAGGTGGCAGATGGGCATTGTGGCAAGGCAAAGAGAAGAAAGGCAGCTATTCTTGCTGTCTGGAATGGGGGATAGGTTTACCCCTACCCCAGAAAAGTAGTGGTTTAGGAATCAGGAGATGTGAGTTCATAACAATAAAAGGAACAATTTATCTCCTTAACCTAGGAGGTAACTGCAGCATCATGCAGCTGGCTGGCTGGCTTTGGAGTCAGGCCTCCTGGGTTCATGCCTTGGCTTTATTTCTTGACTATGCCATTTACTAGCTCTGTGACCTTGGGCAAGTTACTTAATCTTTTTGTGTCTCACTTTCCTCATCTGTAAAATGGGGATAATATGATAATACCTGTTAGCGTCCTTAGATCATTATCTGGTCCACAGTAAGTATGCAATTGATGTAAGCTATTTCTTTTGTAAAATTATTTTCAGCCTTTAAAGTGCCTTTGGGTAGGGTTGCTTATAGAGTACCTCAATAAGCTCTGCTGATATCTAGCTTGGTCACCTTAGCCAATCGCTCTCTGTCCCTGGGCCTCAATGCCTTCAATGTAAGGGACACGGCAGGGGACTTAATGGGGAGAAAGTCAGGAGAGTTCATCTTGGAGCCTGCTTCGGAACTCTGACGTTCAAGTGCATCCTGCTGCAGTCCCTAGACCTGTGCTTCCTCCAGAGTCCCTAGTCTAACCTGATCACTATAGTGAGTGTCCATACCAGGACGTCCTGTTTGCCCCTTCCAAGTACTCATGGCATTTCTGGTGCTTCTCTGCATTAAAAAAAACACAAAACACTGGATGTCTTGCTTTCCTCCTACAGAGGCTCGTACCCTCCTCTGAAGTCACACGCCTTCTTGACCACTGCTTTCTCCTCACATGTATCAATACAAAAATGTGTAGCTCCGCAGCTGTTGCCATGTAACATCAAGATACCCATTCTCCATGCCAGTTCATGCAAAAACACAAGATTGGAGTTTTGATTTTTGGCAGGGGCATCACATGGGTGAGCCTGTGAGTAGATTAAGGTGAGCTGGGAGCAGAGGTTTATTTCAGTGGATATGCATGGAGGGTGGGAGTGGGGGTTCAGCTGGTTTGCTATGTGATGCCTGTATTATAACTAAAAAAGCTCTCAGAATTCCTATGGTGTATTTTGAAGAGAGCCAGGATATGCCACTAAAAATCCTAGAGTTCCTGCAGGAAGGAAGAGCTTTCAGAAAGAATGAAAAGAAGAGAGAGTGAAGGAAAGCTAGAAGTGAGAAAATCACAGAGAAGAAATGGCGATGGCCACACAAGCAGCAGGCCAGCATCTCTGCTCGGCCACTGAGAAACAGCCAGTGCATTCAGGAGGAGCACTGCCACATCAGGCAATAGTGTGGGGCAGGGACCTGCTTCCCAGGACGGGGAGCTGAGGAGGGAACACACTCCCAACTTGCTATGAGGTTTTGGTGCTGAGAAGACCCACTCTCGCCCCATCATCCTGATGGGAGGGTGTGATGTAAGAGCCCAGTGTTCTTGCCAGAGAAAGCCCTAGAAGTCATTGCCAAAGGTTAAGGATGTCTTGGGATTGAAGTTTGGCTGGGAAGAAGGTCAAGTGGCCTCTCAGGCTGATGCCAGTCTGTGGCCTTAGAGTGGACATAGTTCTCTTGACACAGACTTGGTTGGCAGGTGTCAAACAGAGATGGCACTGACAGAAGAAAATCTGGGTTGTGGGGCAGATCAATGGCTCAACATTGCCTTGACCCAAAGCCTCTGGGATAAATCACATAGCCCAGAAGCAGCACACAGCTGGGCCCTAAGTCCCACATGCTCCTCACATTTGTATACCCTCTACAACTGTAGCTTTCAAAAAGAAAATTTTTTTACTACCACCCAAGAAATATTTACCTCATGACCCAGTACACTCATACCTAGTTCCAGAAAAAAAATACCCTTACTAAATTAATGCATTCATGTTTTCTATTCCATTTTTTTTAACTGTTGGTCATGATCTGAAAATTGAAAAACACTCTTCTATATCCTTGTGTTTTCACTTTCTCTGTTTTAATTCTCACAATAACTGCATGACGTAAGCAGGATTTATATCCTGAGGTGACAGGTGCTTTGGTCACACACAGCTAGTAAATGGCAGAGCTAGTGCTCCAAGTGCAGCCCACCTTCCACTGCCCCACCCTGCCCGTCCTGGAGCTGGAATGAGCACTCAGGGCCTGCCCTCCTTGAAGCAGGGGGGTGTGTAGGCATGTCAGACTGAGGGGGGCCAGGCCTGCCTGTCCCCTGGATCCTGTGGGCTCCTCACGTTACTCACTGTCTGTACAGGAGACTCCAGCCGCGAAGCGCCCTGTGCCGTGGGAGCAGTGCACCGGCCCGTGCCTTTGACACTGCTGTAGGGCAAGCTCTGTGCCTGAGCAGCGCACCCCACTCATCACCACTTCTCCAGACCCCGGCGTCCCCTGCCAGTACCAGGTGTCCTAAGAAAAGAGCCAGCACACAGTCAGGGTGGAGAGGTGCCTCTGGAGTCATCCCCTCCGACTCCCATCTGAGGCTTGGATCCCATTGTACCATCCCCATAGGCTGCATCCAGCCATGGCCTGAAAATCTTTAGTGATGGAAACCCCCCATCCCCCACCCTGGGACAGTCTCCATATTTAGACCCTTCCAGGTATTAGAAATGTTTTCCATGTTTTGAGGCTGTTCATGGCTTCAAACACGGGCCCTGCTCCCATCTGTCTCCCACATGGCAGCTCTCAGCTATTTGAAGAGGAGGGTCCTCTTCCCTTCCTTCCCAACTAGTCATCACAGTCCTATTTTAAACCCAGCTGTTCCTCATACAGCCCCAGGTTGTCAACTGTGGTCAGGGCTGAACCACTTCCCCAGGCGAGGCCTGCCCTGGCCTGGCCTGAGGGGTCAGTGTGGGTGCAGCTGCAGAGGATTATCCATTGCATCCATGCCCGAGTCCTCTTGGATTTGTTTCCTTGATAGCTCTTGAATCGACCATGTGTTTCTATCTGCACTTCCACTAGCCTGGGCCGAGCCAGCATCACTCCTCACCTGAGCCTCAGTAGCTGCCTGAGTGTTTCCTTGCATTTGTCTCTACCCCAACTCTTTCCCAGACAGTAAAGGAAGAAACCTTTTAACAACCTGGAATGCAGGCTTTGCCCCTGCCTCTGCTGCCCTGACACCTCACCTCACTCTGCCTCTTGACAGCTACACTCTGATGCCTGGTCCCTTATTTTCTCAACTGAATAAAGCTTCCTCTGGCCACAGGGCCTTTTCATGTGCTCTTCATTCCCTCCCTACCTGAACTGGCAAGCTTCTAGCCATTCTTCTTGCATACACACCTGTGTACCTAGTTGTGTGAACATATTGCTAATGGCTACCTCCCTCACTAGTCTGTGCGCTCTGCCAGGGAGAGATTATTCCTTCTTCCTCACAGAATCCCCAGCGCCCAGCATATCCAGCCCACAGTTTCCCTCGGTAATTAGCTTTGAGCGAATGAAGGGCCAGCAGGCATAAAAAGTGTGGTACTTGGAGACCAAGAAGCAGAGAGTTTGGAAGAAAGGAGCAAAATCAGGACCTACCTTGATGGCGTGGTTGGCAAAACCCAGGCCGAGCTGTCGGCAAGCCACCATGGCTTCGCTGAGACCCCAGTGGTCACTGCACACCGTCCCCCAGTGCTGGACCCCATTCACCTCCACCTGTACCTCCACCAGGCCCTCCTCAGGGCTGCGCCCACCAGCCAAGCGTACCTGCAGTGGTCAGAGGTGTGTGTGGAGGGGGCAGCCTTAGGAGGGGAAAGCTCTGGAATCAGGCCTAGAGACCTGCCCAGGCCCCCTTACCCTGTGGCCCTAGGCATGACACATACCTTCTCTGGATGTGTGTCCTTCTTGGTAAAGCAAAGACACTATATTAGATGGGCTCTAATGTCCCTTCCTGCTAGAGAAATCCAACTCAAAGAGTGCAGCAGGGGCTCCTGCTCTCGTTCTTGCTCCTCCTCCCACCTGGGCTGGAACCCTACCATTAATGATGACACAACTTGTGAAGGCTCTCCCATCTATCACCTCATACACAATGATCCATTAGACAGGTAAGACCATTTTACAGAAGAGAAAACAAAGATCAGAGACATGATGTGATTTGCCCACAGTCCCTTATTAGCAATGGCACTTGAACTGTGATCATCCCACCCGGCCTCTCCAGTGTCCCTCCCCAGCGCTGGCAGCCCTGTGGCCCTCTCCCCTTGGCACCTTCTTTCTCAGCCTCACAAGTGACCTGAGAGGGTGTGACAGGAGTGTGTAGCCACCCGAAGAGTCCCCTGAGGGGGCTTCAGAGCCTGGCCCTGAAAGGATGCAGAAGAGGCCAGGTGAGACTCAAAGAGAGGAGAGGGCTTTCCAGGCTGGCCCCATGTGGAGCCCTGGGGGGATCTCAGGTAGCTGTTCCCCCAGCCCCCAGCCTTAGGCAGATCTGAGCTCACCTGATTCTGGAAGCCCATGTTAGGGATGTTGCACCTGACGGCAGCGTCATTCTCATGCTTGCAACCATTCTGGGACCCTTTCAGGGAGGGGCAGTCACCGAGGGTCTGCTCATATCCCCTGCAGCGCACCTCACTCAGGTGGATGGGCCCCAGCCCTGTGCAGGGAGAGAGATGCTGTGTGAGGCTCTGTCTCTGTGACCCCACATCTGTGGCTCCCCTCCACAGAATGGGAAAGCTTTCTGTCCTGGGAACTAGCATAGCCAGGCCCTCCGAGCCCACCGCAGGCCTCCTCTCTCACCTTGGCCCAACTGAGCCCCAAAGAGAGCCTCCCGAGCAGAGCCAAAGCCAAGCTGACGGCACACAACACTGGCGGAGATGAGGTTCCACCTGTGGTCACAGATGGTGCCCCACTGGTGGTTCATGAGCACTTCCACGCGGCCCTCGCCCACCTGGGCCCCGGAGCGGAGACGCACCCTTGGCTCCTGCTGGGAGAAAACCAGCTTCAGGGATGGCGAGGTGGGGGAGGCTCTCCAGCAGGGGCTGCGTCACTACAGCAGAGCCCAGGGCCAGGCCCCTTCCGGCTAGGCGGAGCCCTCCATGGGCAGTGGGCAGAGCCAAGGACCCGGAGCTCCAGTCCTGCCTCTGACCCCGTTGCATGAGCCATTTTTCTCAATCTCCATTTCTCGATGACCAATAACCACCACAGAAATAATAGGAGTAGCAAATTCCAGCTCTAATCAAAGAGGTTTAGGAGCGTGGTCCATTGGACTCAAGGTCACAGCCTGCCACCTCATCACCGTCTGGGCAAGTCCCCTTCTCTCTCTAAGCCTCGGGTTGAACCTCCCAAGATCAACACTTCCCAAAGAGGTCTGCCAAGTGATTTTAGGGAGGTGCAGGGACATAGTATTAAACTGATTCACATAGTGGGGAAGTTATCTCTGTTTTAAGTGTTTCAGTCTTAACTGTTCCGTCAAGGAGACAGTCTGAGTTTGGTGCTAATATGACTTCATCACCTTGCAAGCACTTGCCCATTTCTTTTTTTATAACAAAGGGTTCAATACCTTCAATGGGATGTAGCTGCAATTTAATTACTGTTTTTATGGCCACCTTCTATTCACAGTGGGCAATGCCAGTTTTTCAGTTATGGAAGAACTATAAACAGTCCCTTTTAAATACATTCCAAGGCCTCCTACAGCTCCACCAGTTTGTGGTGGTACCATTCTCGACCATTCTGCTCTCCCAGTCTGAACCACCAGTGCTGCCTCATTTATGGAGCAGCTCCCCGCTCCCCTCCTCTCCTGGAGAGCCCCTGAACCGGTCCCCCCGCTGCGGCAGGTCCTGCTGAGAGGGCCTGTGCCTCCAGACCAGGGTGCAGACCCCATGGGGCTCACCTGTGCCCCCAACTCCTTGCGCTGGGGCTTTGCCTTTGGTGGGTGGAAGCGGGACCCTGCCACACAGCTGACCACAGCGTGCGTGCCACCAGGGCAGGAGGGCTGCAGCTTGCCCCGGGCTGGAGACACCTGCACCTGACAGTTGGCCATGTGGGGCTCTGTCCCCAGGCAGCTGACCCGGTGGATCCAGAAGGAATTCTTCTTAGTCAGGCTCTTCAGCCTGGAAGACAAGGGCAATTGAGAGTGGGGGCAGGGGCTGAGGGAGGAGCTTCAAGCTGGAGAGGCCAAGGCAGAGGTGGGGGCAGGGGAAGCCCTCCTTGTCCCATCCCTTTGCATCCTCCCTCAAGGTTCTGTGGCTTCTCACCTAGAGTTGGGATCCTTCATCTTCGAACTCCAGACTTTCCTGTGGTGAGAGAACACAGGCGGGGGGGGGGGGGTGAAGGAAGTGCGTAAGTCCCACCCCTACCACCCTGGCTCCTCCTACTTTCCCATAAGTGAAGCTGTACCAGATTGCACAGTTGGCGAACTTGTTCACAAATCTAATTTCAATGCTGAGCTTCCCAGCAAAAGTCCCCCAGCTAGTCAGCAGCAGAGGCCCAAAGCAGGCAGCTCCACGCTCACTCTCCCTCCAGTCCAGATGAAGGGGAGCCTTTAGGAGAGCCCCAGAAGGGACCAAGGGAAAAGTGCTCTCAGGGAAGGCAGAAGCTGAAGAACTTGCTGGTCGGGGCTGCCCACCCAGAGACCTTCAGGCTGTAATCAGAGCTGCCCTTCTGTCGGGTGGTGGGTGAGTCCACAGGGCCCAGACATGCAATCACCAGGCAGCAGGAGTCAGGGGCCCACACACCAGCCACCCCCAAGGATGAAGCCCCGTGTTGCCCACCACCCCTCTTTCTGCAGCACCAGGGTGACCCAAGTAGGAGATGCAATGACCGAGCAGCAAGGGACTTCCAAGCCCTCAGGAGGGGCATGACTGAGACCGATTAGGGGTGATGAGAGGAGATGACTTAGTGCCGTGGGAGACTTCTCCCCTGACACAGAGCTAGTGGAACTGTGACTTGTGTTCCTCATTTACAGGGCTGATGCAATCTACTTTTGTCAGCTCTGTCACAGTTCTGACAGAGTATTTTTGTCTCTTCTCCCCAAACGGCCCCACCCCATGCCTTGTTTACACGCAACCCAACCACGGCCTGGCTTGGATCAAAGCTGAGGTAATGCACGGGGACAAAGTTGGGTTGTTTACTTTTTGACCATTTCTAGATATTTCCCAGGGTCTTAGAGATCATCCTGTCTCTCCGACTAATTGAGGGATCCATAATGCAGGAAATCCGGGGACACGCTCCACCCCCTGCCACACCCAGCACTCCTCACTGAACCCTTCGAGGCCCCACACATCACCCCCACCCCCACCCGGCCACCACCAGCCCACAGTCCCGCCTCCCCTGCCTACCTGTAGTAGTGGCTGTCGACGGGCGCCTCGCTGGGGAAGCCCAGCATCCCACACACCACCCGGCTGTTGTTCATGGTCCAGCCCTGCTCGCACACCTGCCGCCAGTGGCCTTCGTACCTCACCTCCACGGCACCCTCGGTCACCGGGCTCTGCCGCTTCGCGCTGGCAAGGATGGGCTTGAGCCGCACCTCCTCCAGCCGCTGGCCCTGCGGGGCGCACAGTCACCCAGGGGCCCCAGGACCCTCGCCCAGCCCACCCAGCCCACGGCAGAGCTCCGCACGGGAGAGCCAGGGCTCAAAGATATTAGACGCCATTCCCCCCACCCCCCTCACTGCACAGGCCAGGAAACTGAGCCCACTGTGAGCATGAGGCGGAACCTGCCCTCAGCCCGGCCAGGTGTGTTACACTGGGGGAGGAGGAGGAGGAGCTGTGCCCTTCTGGGATCAGGTAGGTGTCCCAGCAGTTTGGGAGATGCCCACTGAGCATGGAGGGGGCTTCTTTGTGCCACTTCCCTGGGGACAGCTGGAGACCAGCTGCTCAAGACCCCTAGCAGGATCCTCTGGCCCACAAACCCCCCACCCTAACCCGTGGGAGGCCCAGACTAGTATGGTGCCCCCATCAGGGCCTGCTCTGTCCAGCGGTACAGGGCCAGCTGTCCCCAGCTCGGGGCTGACAGCAGTGGAGCATGGGAGCCAGAGCTGTTGTTTGCTTGGGCTGTTTTTAGCTTGGGGTTGTCTGTGCTGAGAAGAGGCAGCAATTGTGGCCAGGCCTTGTGGGTGAGGCAGCCCCCTTCCCCGTGCCCCCTCCCTTATGGGTGGCAGCTCTGTGATTCCCAGCAGGCCCAGCCCCTGTTCTCTGGCCTGCCCTGCATTCGACTGGAGCCCTCTATCCAGGCACCTGCTCCTTGCCTGAAACCAGGGCTTCAGGCCATGAACAGGAATCCAGGCCCCAGGGGTGCTTCTCAACCAGGCTCTGACCCCCCAGCCCTCCCTCCTCCTCCAGACCCCTCACCCAGGAGGCTTTCTGTCTCCTGATCCCATCCCCGGCCTCAGCTCAGGCCAGGGCCTGCAAAGCCTCCTCACCTGAGGCCCGAGGGCATGGGAGACCCTCTCGGAAAGAAAGCCGCGCCGGCGCTGGGGCTGGCACACCACCCCGACGTCCTCCGAGTGGCTGCAGTCACTGACACCCCAGCCATTAGACCTGCACTGGTCCAGGAAGCTCTCCGTGCCCACACAGCGCACATTGTCCAGCCAGATGGGTCCTGCAGGTGAGGGGCAAAGGGTGCTCAGAGAGGCAGGCACTGGGCTTTGCCTCCCAGAGAGGAGCCCACAATTACTAGCCTTCTTCTTCCCAACCATGAGTAGAAGAGGGACTGCCTGTCCCAGGATTTGGTATCCACAACCCTGCCTACTACCTCCTCTTAGCATCAGGGCCTGTAGAATCTGTTTTTGGAAAATGCCCTATGCCCACCTAGTAACTAGATCTACCTGTTCACCCATTCATTCATTCATTCAATATCATTTTCTAAGCACCCACTGTGTGCCAATCACTATGCTTAAGGAATGTAGAATTTAGTGGTGGTAATGGTGGTGACCTCATTACAAGAGAGAATGGAAGGGTTGGAGCAGGGGTCACTTGCAGCTGGAGTGCTCAGGAAATGCCCCATGGAGGCGGTCATTTGTGCTGGGTATTAAAGGATGTGTGGGAGTTTGCTATTCTGTTAGAGCCTCAGTGAGCCCAGACCCTGAGATAAGCCCACAAGCATTTCCTTGTCATCCCCCTGGGCAGCACCAGTCACTTACCCTCCCCTTGGCCATATTTGGCACTGTGGGCCCAGGTCAAGGCGGCCTCAAAGCCCAGCTGGCGACAGGCCACTGTGGCCTCCTGGAGGGCAAAGTTGTCATCGCACACGGTGCCCCACTGGCCCTGGTGCAGCACCTCCAGGCGGCCCTCCTCTGGCCTGCCCTCTGGGCCCACCAGCCGCAGCTTTGTGGTGCCCAGTGACTGTGGTCTGCAGGGAGGGCCCTGGCCCAGCAGTAGCAGGAGCAAGGAGAGGGTGGCTGGTGGGGACCACATGGTGGAGACTTCAGGGGCAGCTGGGGTCAAGACACCTGGGGAATGAATACACATGACAATGAGCACCCACTGCCCACTACATCTACCCCTGACCTCAGGCCTCTTCAATAATTTGGCAGCTGCTGGCAGGGACAAAGGATGGCTGGGTTCCTCCAACTAAGTGTGTGTGTGTGTGTGTGTGTGTGTGTGTGTGTGTGTTGGGTTACTGAGTGTGTGTGTGTGTGTGTGTGGTGGGGTATTGATTAAGTGTGGGCTCTAGGCTTGGCAGGTTGAGTTCAAATCTATCATTCCTTGGCTATATAACCTTGAGGAAGTTACTTAATCTTACCGAGTCTCAATCTCCTTGTCTGTAAAATGGGGATAATTCCTGTCTCACTTGTTATTGTGAATATTAAATAAAACACTGTAGGTAATGCGCTTAGCATAAACCACCACATGGTAAGTTCTAATAAATAGTAGCTATTCTTTATACAGTCTTGTATGTCAGTAGAGTAGGTGGTCTCCTGTTTGAGTCATGGAGAATATCTACCCCAGGGGCATTACCTTCCCCTTCTACTTTTTTATTTTATTAATTTTATTTTTTCTTCCCTTCTACCTTTTGATGTTCCTTGCACCTTAAGTGCCACCTTCACCACAGAAGGCACATGGTATGGTGGAGTGGAAAGTGTTATTTTCTGGGGAATCAAGGACTCTACCACTCATTTGTGGTGTGACTTGAGCATGTCCCTCAAACTCTCTAGGCCCTAATTCCTTACCTCTAAAGTGAGAAGCTTGAACCAAATATCACCCAGTATCTTCTGCAGCTCAGATATTCTACGATATCTTCAAGCCATAGCTCTAGATCCATTTAGGTGCGTGATTCATGCACTGATTCAACAAACATTTTTCGAATGCTTGCTCCATGCCAATTATTAAGCCAAGCATTGACGACACAGATGTGATATCAAACACCCTCCTTACCCTCATGGAGCGCAGAGAAGAGGAATTAGGGAAGGCTTTCAAAAAAGGGTCACTTAACCTGGCCTTGTTGGACTAGTAACTTCCAAGTGGAAAGAGGGGAATTCCAGGTAGAAAGAACAGGATGGGCAAAGGAGGAAAGAGGGAAAGAGATGAGCTTGTGTAACAGCAGGAAGTGCCCTTCTCTTAACCCCATGCTACAGCGTTGGGGACTTGGAGCAAGGGAATGAAGCAGAAGGACAGGTTAGAGCCAGGTGGCCATGGCTTTGTGCCCTGTGCAGAGGGTTTGTCCCCCATCCTGTAGGAAATGAGGGGCAATTGGCAGATTTTAGGCAGTGAATATGTATCAGAAAGAGAGCCCTGTCTCCAGGAGGCTGTAACCAGATGTGCTTTGAGTTCTTAGAGAGGATGAGGTCAGGGGCTTGTTCTCTCCTCCTCACACATTAATAGCCTTAGTCCTGGGACCAGAGAGGAGCACAAGGGGCATAGAGGAGAGAGTCCTGGGTGGTTAGAGCTCTTAGAGACCTCTGGAGCCACCAATGCTGAAGTTCCTCCACCAGTAGCCTCACCCAAGCTAAGCTCTGCTGCTGAAAGCCCTGGTGGAGAGCTGAGGCCTATGTAGAACAGTAGATGGAGAAGCCTGTGTCCCTGGCCCTGGTCAGAGAGCTCCTTCTGATGGGACACTCTTCCTTGGCCACTGCTCTTCTGGGGGGATCACATAGCTCCTCAGCCTGTTTGGTGAGGGCGAGGGGGGATGGGCCTCCTACCACTCTCAACACCATGGACCGCCATCTGGCTGAGGGTCACCTCTCACTCCTTCCAGCCCCTCACCCTATCAACCACTGACCCTCCTCCCCTGCCTTGCCCCACTCTGTCCTGAGCCCAGGGCTGGCTGGAATGGGCTCCTAGAAAGGCACTTGATAGGTTTAGGGAATGAAGCTCCATGGAAGTCAGGACTTTGTGTTGTATCCCCAGTGCCCATCATAGTGCCAGGTATGTGGGTGGCACTAATAAATATCTGTGGTTGAAGAATAGGAGGTAGCATATACAATGCCTGAGAGTGCAGAGTGGGGGCCAGAACTCCTGGTTTCAAATTCCACCTCTGCCAGTTAGTTTCTAGGTGATCTTGAGCAAGTGATTTTATTTATCAGTGCCTCAGTTTTCCCCTTGGTAAAATGGAGATAATTGCACTTACTTCATAGGATTTTTGTGAAGATTAAATGAATTAATACATGTTAAACCCTTAGAAAAGCATGCTTTCGATGACAGTTAACTATTCTCAGTAGCAACTGTAATAATTCCTAGAGAACCATTGGTCTGGGTTGGTTCCCACCCCCACTTTGTACAAAGAAGGAAATGAAGGCCACATGCTATCTCAACAAGAAGTCCCCAGTACCTTTATGCAACATTCCCCAGATTTGCCCCTTTTCCTTCCACAACACCCCTAGGCCCAGATTCTCCTCTCTATATTCACAGATGTTCCTCATCATATTTGCTGTCTCCAGACTCTTCCCACTCTAACCCCTCCTGCACTTCCCTTCCAGATTTAAACACTTTTCTTCATGGCTCTCCCCACTCAGGAGACTGACTGGCCATCACCACGAGCAGAGCTTCAGATGTCCCCATTCCCTCCCCCATGCTCCCCTAAGGAGGAGGTAAACTGCCAGCAACTGAGCCAAACTGAAGTCCCTGTGGGAAGGAACCTCCCCCAGATGGCAGGAGAGGATGAAAAGGACTGGGCAGGAGCCTCTGGCTGTTAGGACCCATGGTCACATTGGGTCTGGCCGGAGAGAGGACCCTCCCTGAACACGGAATGCTCCTAAGTCTGCCACTAAAATGTGTGGTTTGACATGGGTTCTTTTCTCTGAGTCTCGTTCAGCTCCTGTGAAATTATGGGGAACCCCTTAGGGTTCCCCATCTATGACATGCTTATATGGGTCATGAGGTGGCCTGGGAAGGTCTGCTGTTTGGCTTGTGGCTAAGGTCCCCACAGAATAGAAGTCTTATGAGAGGCTGTGGACAGTTCCGGGCCAGGAGGCTCCTTCTCCTCCGAGAGGTCTCCCTGGCAGGGTGGGCCTCGGCTACTGGACCCTGGGAAGCAGCTCCCGTCCCTGAAAGCTGGCCCAGGAGGTGGATGGGACAGCAGCAGGATCTGAGAGTCAGATAGAGGCTGGATGCCTCTTACCAGCTCTCCCACGCACTGTAGGTCACTATAGATTTTGCTCACACAAAACTTGTGTTTTTACCATTCCCCAAACATACCCATCATTTCTAGCCTCTAAGCCTTTGCTCTCACTGCTGCTTCGATTTGGAGTGCCTTTTCCCTACTCCTACACATCCTTTAACACCCAGCTCAAATGTTAGCTCCTACATTGAGCCCTCCCTGTCTCCTACCTTCCTAGCACTTCCTTAGAGAAGGAAGCAGCCTCAAAAGTCACAGTTCTTTTCACAAATTAAGGAGAAGGGGACGGTGAGGGAAGGAAGGTGGCAGGGGGTGGGAGGTAAGGTTAATAAGATATTTAAAAATATTTATTGACTACTTATCTCCATTTTAAAGATGAGAAGATGAGGCTCAGAGAAAGTAATCTCAGAGAACTTGTCCAGCCAGGATCCAGACCCAGGCATCTCGATCCAGAAGCCAAGCTCTCAGCCACAGAGAGAAGGATGTTGGGAGAATGGGGAGTGGTTGTTGGGGGGATGGGGGCGCATGGGGAGATGAATGAAATTCCACCCTGTGGCTGGTTGGTTTATGGACCTAGGCCGCGGCATGTGGGCACTGAGGGGGGTGCCAGCACGGAACCCAACCAAGTGGTAGATAAAGGACCCTGTCAGCTTGAGGTAGAGAGGAACCTCTTTGGAAGAGGGCAAATGCCTGAAGATATTCAGGCAAGAGCACTGGGAGTGCTGACCTCTGGGCACCAGCCTTGGGATCACCCACTCCGCCTTCTCGCCGCTCTGCCCGCTGCTGCAGGGCTTTCAGCCCTGATGCCTTCCCCAGAACCACTAATTATGTGGACCCAAAGCAGCAGCTGGCAAATGGGATCTGAGCTCTACCTGTCCACGCTTCCCCACCAAAGCATAATCAGCTCTGCTCGGGTTAGCAGGGAGCCCAGCTCCTTCCTGCCTCTTTGCCCCCAGGTCACAGTAGTGGCATTTGAACCCACCTTGCCCTTTTCCCCTGCTCCTCCTTAGATGAGAAGGCAGAGAAATGGTTACACGCAGCACATGCACAAACAAGACACGCAGGCATGCACCCGAGGTGAGGGCGCATCATCATCCCGGGCGGCCTTGGGCCGAGCTCCCCAACTCGCCGTCACTTTTCCAATTGGAAGCAGGCCAGCGAGCCACCAGGGGTCTAGGCTGACCGTCCAGCGGGGCAATGAGCTTGAGATGCCTATCCCTCCCGGCCCCTGCCTTCAGAAACCCTCCAGAGGCTTGCAAACCCACAGAGACACAGAAGGACCAACAGACAGCATAGCAAGAAACCCACCCCGGGCTCGGCGGCGGCTCACCAGCTGGATCGCGGACGGTCCCAAGACGGGCTGGGGCAGGGGCAGGGGCCGGGGCGCCGCCGGCATGCAAGGCTAACGGACCTCCTGGGGCGCCCTGGGGTCCTTTTATGCGGCTGCCGCCCACGGGCGCCCCCACCCCCACCCGACCCGCCGCGGAGGAGGCCCCGCAGGCCCCGCCCCTGGGGCGGACCCGAAATAACCTGGCGCCCGCCCGCTGGTTCCCCTCCGCCCTGCGCGCCCCGTCGGGTCCTGGGCCAGGGAGGCGGGAGCCTCCCGGAATAGCCCGTCGCGAGGGGCGCCCGCTTGTGCAGCCCGCGGGTGTCCGCGAACCCCTTGGCGGAGAAGACCCGGGGTCCGGGAAGTTGCGGGGGTTGGGTGGGAGGACAGCTGTTTTCCGTTTTCTCAAGCCAAAGACACAAGCTCGGCTGCAGCAGGAGGGACTGTGGGAGGATGGAAGTTCCTGCCGAGAGGGCGGCCAAGGACTGTGTTTACACTCCAAGCTGCTCGGAGTGCCGGCGTAGCCTCGTGAGCCCCTCTTGAGACTTAGTTTCCTCCTCTGCAAAACGGGGTGATAATGCTCACCCCTCAGAGTTGTCCTGGGGATTAAGTCAGTGAGTCACGGTGCCAGTGCTCACGGGGGCGCCTCGCTGGCAGCACTGTCCTGGGACCCTCAGGGCAGTGACGTCTCCTCCATTCCGTGGCTCCTTTAAAAAGCTTGGTGTGGAGTGGTGCGGGTGAGCTCTTCTGGAAGTGACGGCGTGACGGGCAGGCCTTTCCACTGCCCTGGTCTGCTCAAGTTTATTGGACGTGGGTGTAAGGCGTGTGTTCTGCCCATTGTGCAGTTGGGAACACTGAGCCTCAAGAGGCACAACTAGCGACCCTGTGTAATGAATAGTCAACGGGAAACTTAAATCCTCTCCTCCCACCCACACAGAGTTGAATGAAGCCGTCCTGGCCCTTGAAGAGCTCATGGAGTTGGTGGGGGAGTGTAGGGGACTGTGAAATAAAACAAAAGTAGAATTGGCTGAGAGGGGAGCTCTGTCCACTGAGTTGAGTGCCCGGGCGCCTGAATCCCAGTCCCACCCCTCAAATTCTCTCCCTCAGTCCTGGTGGCTCCCAAGGGCCTCCATGTCACCATATGTAAAATGGGCAGAAGGTCCCAGGCTCTTAGCTTCCTCCTAACCACTATAGCCAGCCCCCCCCGACGCCCCCCACCTTGCCTGAGTGTCTTTCCAAAGGCCCATTCATTCAGCAAATCTTTATTGATTTTCTCCTACATGCTAGACACGGTGCTGCTGTGCTAGACAGACGCTGCAGGGGGGTAGCTGGAAGGGGGCTGTCCCGTCTGGTGGGGGAGGCAGCCGTATGAACCAGCCGCCCCAAGGCAGTGTGTAATAAGGCCTAGGATAGACCTTTTGGGTCCCTTTTCTGACCCTGCTGCTAGGACCTGCCATCCACCCCTGGCCACCCATGTCTGCAGTGTCCCCCCACTGCCCCTGCTCCGCCCCAGCTGGGCCCAAAACATTCCCCTGCGATGAATCAACAGGAAAGAATGCGCCCAGCCTCGGGTCAGTGGCGGCAGCAGGCCAGCTCCCCCTCCCCCCCCAGGGACAAGGAGGCAGCTGTGGGCCCGGGGGGGGGGGCAGGTATGCCTCGGCCGCTTCCCGAGTCCAACCACCTCTCATGCGGAGCCAGGAACAACAGCGAGGGCTCGGAAACGTGTGCGCCGCCTGCTGCCAATCACCCGCGGGCCTGGCTGCCCAGAACTAAAAATACCCTGGTGGACGGGTGGGGCGTGCGGAGGGGGACGCAGGGTAGAGCTCGGAGACGCGTGGACGCTGTCGGGAAATCCTTTCGCCTGTGAGGCGCTGGGCAGAGACTGAGGCCTGGGGCAGAGAGGGGGGATCCAAGGGGTTCACAACAAGCCCACCTCCTTCAGAAGTCAGGGGCTTGGGTCCCAGCCCCAGCCCCATGACTTACTAGAGGTTGAATTTTCTCCATGAGCATTCCTGAGTCGCCAGTTCCTCATCCAGCAATGCTCTTGCCATCCAGAAATTGGAATAAGACAATTCAGTTCACTCAATGAGGGTGGCTTGAGACAGCTGGCTTCCTGCCTCGTGCCTGACTGTGCTCACGTGACTCTCTGCTGCTCTTTATATGCAATCTGTGTCCATCTGTTCTCTGGAAGGCCCTTGGACTTCCTATATGTCTCTAAACCCAGATTCTTTCACAGTCCTAAGTGCTTGTAGAATGAATAAACTGGCTACTTTATTGCCAGTTCCTTTGCTAGTGCTGTGGGAAACAAAGAAGAGCCAGGTATGATCCCTTCTTCAGGAATTTGCTGGGTGGTGGTGGGGAGAGACCCACACCCAGCCAGCAGAACAAGGCATCATCATCTTCATCATAAGCCAACAGGTATGGAGCTGTTCCTGTATGTATCATCTCATTTAATTCCCTCAGAAACCCTGTGAAAAAGTACTTTCGTCATTCCCTGTTACAGACAATGAAACCAAGGCACAGAGGGGTCAAATACTTGGCCAAAGTCACACAGCTCTTGAATGTTAATATATAACACATATGTTATATTAGCTGCAGAGTGTAGCAAGCAGTAAACTGGAGGGAAACATGGGGCTGTGAGGGGCTGTACTGTGAGGGTACTGAGGAGGGAGAGGTGAGGATTGAAGAAGGCGTCATGGAAGAAGTGCCTTCAAGGATGGATGCATTTCACTAGGTAGAGAGTTGGGAAAGTGGGTGGTCATGAATAATACTTTTTAATGCTTTGGAAGCCATGGAGCACTATACAGGTGTCCCCTCATCTCTCACCAGGTCCTCTTGGGGTGACTAGTAGCTAGCATGAACCACTGCTTCATTTTCTCACGGGGTGTTCCTAAACACCCCTTGTTCACCGCTCAGATCAGGGCCTGTCTTTTGCTCCCAGTCGGGAAGGCCAGACTCTCCTGCAAATACTGGGGCCTCCTAGATGTTGCCAGTAGCACCTGGGGTGAGCCTGGGGGTACCTGGTGCTCATGGCCACCAGGCAAACCTCTTCCTCCCCAGCAGCCTTCAAGACTCAGTTCTAGCCTTACCTCTCTGAGACTCTATGTAGAAGAAATTGTACAGCTTGGGATCCAGGGGGCTTGAGTTCAAATTTGACTTTGTCTGAACTGTGTGGTCTTGGGCAAGTCATTTCACTACAACAAGTACTGCTTCCTATATCCCTTTGTTCCTATCTCTCCCCACATGCATTGCCTTGTGCTTGCAATTTGCCAGTAGGTCCCACCTGCTCTCCTTTCTTCCCTGTATCTACACTGTCCCGGACCTCAGTGAACCCTGCACAGACTGATCTCCCTAAAGTATTGTCATGCCCTAGCTCAAGAATCATCACTGGCTCACTGTTGCCCACAGGATACAAGGAGTCCACCGTTGTTCACCCTGCTCCCTCTGCTCAGAGCCCTTTCCATCTTCTGCCTATCTTTTGGGCCTAATTCAGATTCTAGTTCCTCCATAAGTTCTACCTTGAAAGCTCACATGAATGTTCTCAAAATACAAGGTGCTAGAAGAGTCACAGAGCTGAACCAGACATAATTCTGCCCTCAGGAAGCTCACCATCTTTTGTCCAGGGTGGAGGTGGAAGCCAAGGAGATTTTGAGAGGTGTTGGGGTTGGGGAAGTGAGGAGCTAGCAAGGCTGGAGAGGCTAGCTGAGGAGATGTTCCCAAGGAGAAGAGAGAAGTGAGCTAGCCGTCACAAGGAGAGGAACCTTGGGGGAAGAACAGAGCTGTTTAGATAGAAATGTGAGGAAGTTTTGCTCTGTGATACGCAATGTCAACCCCTCCCCTGTTCCTCTGTAAAAGCTTCAGCAAAATCTCCGTTACTCAATAAATCTTGGAGTTGGAACAGGGCCACCCTGACAAATGCAGGGTCCAGGGCAAGAGTCAAAGAGGCCTCATACCACGTGTCTAAATATTTAAACGTTATGGATCAAATTATCTCATTGTTGAATAAAATATGGTCTATCCTTCTATCTTGAAAAATATGCCCTTAGAAAGACCTGGAAGGCCAGGCTTGAATTCAGAACTTCCCAGTCCTTGAAGTTCTGTGCCAGAAGATGTCATTACAGGGAGAGTCTACTCCTGGCCCCTTTGTGTCCCACCTCCCTTTCACTCCCACCCTCTGCTCATCCTACACAGCAAAGTGCCTTCTGCACAAACCTGTGACACACAGAGCTCTGTCCACACCGCCGACAAGCAGCTGCCCTGTGGCTGACCTTCCCTGGGTGCACGCAGGAGGAGGGGCTGGAAGCAGGAGTGGGCTCCCAGTGGGAACGTCCCTTGATCATGCAAAATCCTTGCCCTGTGGGGAGGGAGAGGCTGGGACGAGGCCACAGTGGAGCTCACTAAGCGTGGAGGACCTGGGCGGGGACCCCATGCCCAGGTCTAAGGGCAGCATTCATGTTGGATCATGTGTATGTGTATGTGGTTTATTGGGGGGCAAGGGGGGGATGCAGGAGAATGCTGGAAAGCCACATAAAGGTGGGAAAGTGGCTTAGAGGTGGCTGGGGGTTGGAGCTGCCAAGGCACTCAGCTTCCTGAGGGTCACACACAATGGCTTTGGGGGCTGAAAGAGGGGGGAGGGTACTTCCAGTTAGGGGTGGGGGGGGCATTTGATCTGGGTCCTAAGGGGAGAGTTGGCAGGTAGAGAGGGTGGCAGAGGGGGCAGCCTAAGGGAAGGCAGGAAGCCCAGGGTACATCTGGTGAACACGAGCCGAGCTGGCTGGTGAACGCAAGCGGAGCCAGCAGCCAGCGTCTAGCTAGGTTATGTTTACAGAGCTGTGGGCATTCCAGCTGCAGAGCCAGGTGGGGGGGCGGGAGCTGGTATTTAACTCTTCATAGGGTCAGACCTTCTCTGGGGGAAGGCGGGAGGCAGAGCCTGGGAAGGAGGGTTCGGTGGGGTGGAGAGAACAGGGAGCAGCTTAATAGGCTGTAAGCTGCTAAAGGGATGAGAATGGGGCTCCCATCTGTGACTTCAGTCTCTGCCTCTGGGGTTCCCAGCACAGATGTCCTGCGTTTCCACAGACATTTGGGCTTTCGATTTGATTTGATGCTAATAGCTTAATGCCCATGTCTTCCCCATAGACTTTTCCCTGTTCCTCAGGAAGATTCCTGCTCTTCGCTCATTACCTTCAGTTCTCATGTTTAACTTCTGGTGCTGTCCTCTTCATTGTCGTCATCATCATCATCTTCATCCCCCATCATCATTTCCTCCCTCCCCCTCTCTCTCCCTCTAGTTCCTTTCCCCAACCCTGCTTCAGCTCCCTGCTTCCTCTCCTCTCCTTTCCTCTCCCCTACCCTTAACCTCCCACCTCCTCTTCATTTCCTCTAAGAATATCTCCTCCCTCTCCCCTCCCTAATTCCAGCTGCAAATCCCAAATTTCCCTGCCTCAGCAACTAAACACAGGCACATGCCTGGAAGTGCTTCTATTTGGGTAAAGTCATAAGTTCTGGGGGGGTCATTAGACAGAATGAAGACTCAGTGCCACAGCCGTGAAGCCCCCAAGGTTCTTCAGAATCTCACACACATCTGCACTGACCTTCTCACCTGCCAGTAATTGAACCTCTTTTTCCTCAAGCCACACCAGACAAGTTAAATTAAAACACATTCTTATCCCATGCTGTTTCCCTGGGGTTTTAAAAGTGACTGATAATAGCAATTGCATGGCTCTTCCTAGGTTCTCACTGCAAGTGAGGGCAATGGGACTTAGAGGGCTAGCCTGGGAACCTTGCAGCCTGTGCAGCGTCTCTCCTAGCTTGGGGTCTTACCTCTTTACCGCCACTTTGAGGAGATCATTGACTGTTTGGGGACAGAGACAAACCGAACATTAAAGACTTAGGAAGCACCCCCTGCCCCAGATCAATCATTTGTAAGTTATCTTTAGAATTATTGGAGGAAGTCAGTTCAGGAACAGAGCTATTGAGTAAAAGGGGTACATTTGACCTTAACACAGATCTTAGCTTCATTTTTATATTCTCTTGCATTTAAGTTTGTTGATTTAGAGCTTTACAAAGACCCTTCCTGAGGAATTGGTTTTATCTCTCCAGCTAGAAGGCAAGATCATTCAAGGCTGGGGTTGACAGCATCCAAGGAGTTAATTTTCATTTTCATGTAACCAGCCAAGGTTCAGTTTCCAGGAAGCAGGAGGGGGCAACAGGGGAGCTGTC
>PVKY010003024.1:0-23125 GCA_004027775.1 Bradypus variegatus | reverse complement strand
ACCAAGGGTGTGGGCTGAACGCAGGACGGCTGCCGCAGCTGAGAGCCAGGCTGCAGGAGGCTGTCACTCGCTGAAGGTCATGCCCACTGCCTAAGTATCAGGGCCTGGGCCTGAACTCAGGGTCTCTCTGCCCGACACACTGAGGCCCCAGCTCCTCTTCCTTCAACCAGGGCACCCCCACAAACACGCCCGAGTGGAATCTGTCCAGCCACCCCAAGGGCAGACCATCTCTTGCATGCAGGGTCCTGCCTCTCGCCAAGCGAACACAGCACCGGGCTGTTAGGGAAGGGGGGCGGGCCGGCTCCAGGGCTCCCGCTGCAGAAGGATGAGTTTAGAGATTGTTGATCTTTTTGGACAATGCATGTTGCATGTTCCTTTTGCACTGGGCCTCACAAAGGTGCCAGCTTCCCCGGGACACGCGCGTGAAAGCGCTTTGTGAGGGAGAGGCTGTGCCCCACAGGGCAGGGCCTGTTTCTTTTTACCACCAGGTAAGGCACCCGTGGGCTCCTGGAGAGCAGGGGTTCACTTTGGCTTCTCCCCGCCCAGCAGGACCAGAAGAGGATGAGGGGGAAGGTGCCGGAAGGTGGCAGAAGGTAGTCGGGGTGGGGTGGGGGCATGGGAGTCACCCACATCTGCCCACCCCACCCCTCTCCCAGCTCCCAGGGCCCGGCGCCCTCCATCCTCCCCGCCATCTGGGAAGGCCACGCGGCAGCTCAGGTGGGCACCGTGGGGGGCGGAGCCGGGAGCCAGGCCCGGGCCAATCAGAGCCGGCGAGGCGGGCCCCGCCCCGTCACCAGGACGCCTAGGTGGGGGCGCTTCCCCGCCGGCAGGTTGTTAGGGCGACCCAGGCGCTAAAAATAAGCTTCAGAGAGCCGCCCCCCCAGGCGCCCGCCGAGTTGCTATGACAACCGGGCCGCGGGGTCCCCTCCAGCCGCTCCCACCCGGCAGCAGGTGGGAACGCTGCCGCCCCCTCGTGGGGAGCCCCCATGCCCCCCACAAATCCCTCAGACCCACCTCCAAACCCGGGCAAGTCCTAGCACTCTTTGCAAGGGGTGTAAAAGAAAAGCAGAAGAAACGTAAAATCACCTTCATTTTACTGCTGGGAGCCAGCTGCTGTCTTGGTTGATGGAGGAATATGGGTATGGTGTGTGTGCACTTGTGTGTGGATTTTTGGTATCAGAATTACAGGAATATTATAACTTCTAACATCTATTAAACACTAACCCCACACGGGGCTCTGCTAAGTCAAAAACAGACTATCATTTATTTCTCACAGCACCCTATTATTTTCTGTATCTTCAGAGGAGGCTCAGAGAGGGTAAGGCACTGGCCCAAGGGCACACAGTTGTTAAGTGGTACAGCCAGGACATGAACCTGGGCAGCCCCTACAGTAAGCTGGGTTCTCTTCCACACTGTCATGTTGTGAGTCCTCCACGGAGTCCTGAGATGCTGTGACACATTTCTAGAAAGGCTGGCTGCTTTCTATTCCCCGTGGACATGCCATGTCTTAATAATTTCCCCCTGCTGGTCGTTTCTAACCTCTCCTTGGTCACTCATTTGCCACTGAAGTTGCTTCCTGGCCAACACCTGATCAGAACACCCCACCCTCTCTGGCCTCTCACCCTGGTGGCATGCTCTGCTCTCTGTGAAGCCCTCTTGGCACCCTCCCCACCACGGCGGCTCCTTCTCTTTCCAAGGCACCTCTCCTTGGGTCTCAAAAATGGATAGTATATTCCCCAGGGTTCCATTCTTGGCTGTGCTGTCCATTTCCGCACGCCCTGGAGGAGCCCTTTTCCAAAGCTCCCCTAGCTTTGTGCAGCCCTGACTTCTGCGCTCCAGGGGAGGGAGGAGGGGCCTTGGCGGGGGGACCAGCCCAGAAACCCAGCCCCTGAGGGGCAGGGGACAGGGGAAGGACAGCGGTGGCCAAGCCAGCTTACCTTGCTCTCCAGTCTCCCGATCAGCTCGGCCAAACGGCTGACCTGGGCTCCCAGGCCCTCCTCCTTTGGGTCTGCAGTGATTGGGAAGGAGACACAGAGAGGGAGGCGGTGGGCAAAGCTCGGGCCGGGGAGGGCAGCACTGAGCCTCCTTAGGGGCCTGGTTCAGAGGCCCAGGCCCCATCCCGGGCACTCTCAGAATCCTCCTGGGGACCCCCAGCCAGCGCCCTGACCCCAGACCACTGCTCTCACCAGCCAGAAGGCTCTTCCCTTGCTCTGGGGCCGTGGGCTGGTGGCAGGGGCCGCAGGGAGGAGTGGGGTTTCCGTGCCAGGCCTCCACGACGCCGTGGCTGGGTTTGCTGTGGTTCTGTCTGCAGTTAAGAAGGGGAAGCACACAGGCTACGGTGGAGGTCGCACAGCCCGACCACTTTCAGCAGCTTCAACAAATGTTTAGTAAGTGCTGACCCGACCATGAGCTGAAAACAGCACAGAACTCACCCCGTGGTGCCCCATCACCCGAGGCAGCTGGTATCGCCTTCGTTTTACAGAGGGGGAAACTGAGGCTGCTGAGGCCGGGGCCTTGGCTAAGGCCTCACAGCGAGCCAGGGGCCGAGCTGGGATTTGAAGCCAGCTGCAGTCTAGGGCCCTTCAGCCTGGAGCCAGCTCCTGACCCCTGCCATGGCTCACAGCCTCCCCATGCGCCTGCTGAGCCCAGGCTGTGCAGACACCCCGGTCCCTTCCTTCCTGGCCTCACTAGGAGCCCATTTGGTGTCTGGTGCCTTCTGGGCAGGGCCCTGGCTTTGCACTGGTGAGAACCAACCCACCCCCCACTGGGAACTTGAACAGAGAATCGAGAATGGGGATGTAACATGGCAGAGAAGACTGGGACCCTGGCTGGGGAGGGGGCCAGGCCCATCTCCTGTCTCCATACCCTGCCCCAGGCACACGCCAATACACTCGCGCGCGCATAGCTAACTGCCTGCCCCGACGTACACAGCTCCAGCTGTCACAGACACACACACACATGCCACTCACCAAGCCCCATACCTGGCACACGGCAGGTACTCAGCAAATGCTGGGGGACGATCGCAGCCCCACGTGCAGACGCCGAAAAACTCAATGCAGATGTACCAATACAGACACAGGTGCACGCCCCACCCCTCCTGCATTTCAGCACTGCTGCCTTAGTGTGGCCCTGAACCCTGAAGCTCAGCGAGTGACTCTCCCCCATGCGAGCAAACCAGACCCCCAAGGGAGGGAGGCAGCGTGCAGGGCCTTTGAGGCGTCAATCACAGCTTCTCTACAAACCAGCAGCAAATTAAACGCGTCCCTCAGACCGTGAATTGGAGCCGAGAGGAGCGGGAGGCCCCCCAGCCTCTGCCTGGAAGCCAGCATCCTGGGGGGTGCTGTACCAGGGCTAGGGGTTAGGATGGCCCCCGAGGGCCCACAGCCGGGGTCTGAAGAGCTGAGCAGCAGGGCAGGGTGAAGCTGGGGTGTAAGCAGAGCAGATGGGTCTCCCCACCCCCCCCACCTCCAGCCCCTCCCCAATGTCCCCACAGTAAAGCCCTACATGGGGTGAACAGGTGTAACCCCTGAAACGTGAGGAACTCAGCTGTGGAATCTGTGAAACGGCCCTATCTGTCCTGTGGCAAGAAAAAAGGGTGGCAAGTTTTAGATCCAAGTAGTAACAGAAAACAAAGGCAATCAAGGTGTAGCTTCCAGGGCTGTGGCTTGTAACTCTGGGACCCTCAGGAGCACTAAAAGGGCTGCTCTCAGATGCCGAGTCCCGGGCCCCACACCCAGGGGTCCAAATCCAGAGGGTAGGCTCTGGAACCCAGGAATCTGCATTTTAGGTTTCCCACATGATTCGGCTACAGGTGCTTGGGCCCAGCATGCTTTGGAAACACCGCCATACAGCGGCCTGCACGGTCCTGTCTGGGCTCTGGCTGCTCACCAACCGAAACAGCCCACTCTCCCACCCCCAGCCCCTGGCACCCCAACATTCTGGCCACACTGTACCTTGGACCAGAAATTAAAGGCTTGGAAACCTGGCTGTTAGCCCCGTCTGCACTCCTTTTATCACCTCTTTGCACCAGGCATGTCAGCTGTTCTGGGAAGAACTGGGCAAAGGGGAGTTGGTCTCAACTTGGTGTAGCAAGGGGGGGGCTGTGGGACCCCCAGGGACTGGCACTGCAGAGCTGGAAAGAAAGCTGCCCTCAAGCCGCACCTTGCTGGACATCAGACGTGCTGCCCAATCACTATGCCCCCCTGACCCCCGCCAAGGAGAGGGACCCCAGATGCATTTCCCTGGTCTCAAGGACCCAAAGGAGGCCATAAATGACACTGAATCTCACTGTGAGACAATCACCTCGCTCTCAGTCCTCTCTGGCCCCTGTGGAGAAAGGCTCCGCTGGTGCTACTGTCTCCAGCCCCTCTACGCTCTCCCGTCCTGTCTCCCATGGGCGGGGGGGAGCAGACCTCTGGCGTGGAGCTGGCTGTCGGCACCCACAGCTACTTATTTCTTACTTCATTTAGGGCGGGTGCCACTTATTTCCCAATTGTGGGGGCCATACAGTGTCCTAAGTTTATCTCCAGTTTTTAAAAGTGAGTCAAACAACAGAGTAGCTCCAGGTAACCCATGATGGGGGTGGGTAGGCGATGGGGCGACACCGATCAGCATCCGGGAAACAGGAGGGTTCCAGGGCCTCGCTAGGCGCCCCAGGCCTTCTCCTGAGCGCCTCTGACCCCACCTAACCCTCTCGGCGACCCAGGAGATGAGTATGTCGTTGTCCCCATTTTACAGCTGAGGAAATGGAGGCACAGAGAGGAGCCCGGCTGCCCAGTGCCCGGCCACCTGTCCCCACAGACCGCCATGCGCGGCCTGCCCCGCCCCCACCCCACCCCCACTCCCGTGAGCCTCTGCGTCCGGGCCCCACCCCCACTCCCGTGAGCCTCTGCGTCCGGCCCCACCCCCACTCCCGTGAGCCTCTGCGTCCGGGCCCCGCACCGGATCTGGCTGGTCTGCTCCTCGATGGCCTCCACCGCGCTCTCCACGGAGCTCAGCAGCGACTGGATCTGGTTGGCAGTCTCCTTCAGGAGGAAGCGGGTCACGAACTGGTCCACGTTGCTGCCTCCCTCGTACACCTGCGGGGGGAAGTGGAGGGGAGAGGGTCGGGCAGGGACTCGGGTGGGGGTTGGCACAGAGCTGCGGGGACATCCGCGGGTGGCATTTGTCCTGTGGTGGGAAGGGGGCCCCTCTGCCCCCTGCATCTCAGAGGCTGGAGGGCCCCCAAGGCGGTAACTGTGGGTTCAGAGAGCAGGGTTTGAACCCTGCTTGCTAGCCGTGTGACCCGGGGCAAGTGACCTGACCTCTCCGAGCCTAACAGGGTCACGGAAGTACCTGTCTTACAAGGTTGTGGTGAGGAATAGATGACAAAGTGTACGGGAAATGCTCAGCACAGTGCCTGTCGTATAGTAAATACTCACTGAAAAATAGCTGCACAGTTGCCCTGAGAAAAAGATGGTGGTGGTGGCAGTGATAGTAACAGTGATGACGGTGTTGGTGTTCGTGATGGTGATGATGGTGACCATGGTAGCAACAGTGATGGCGGTGGTGTTCATGGTGGAAGTGAATATGGTGGTGGCAGTGGTGGCAGTGATGGTGGTGATGGTAGTGGTGGTGGTGACAGTGGTGGTGACGATCCTCTTGGTGTTCATAATGGTGTTGATGGAGGTGGTGATGATGGCAGTGGTGGTGATGGCGACAATGGAGGCTGATGATGCTGTTGTTGTTGGTGGTGGTGGTGGTGATGGTGATGGCAGCGGTGGTGATGGTGGTGGTGATGGTGGTGAAGATCCTGGTGGTGGTAGTGTTCATGATGGTGGTGGTGATGGCAGTGGTGGTGATGGCGACGATGGAGGTTGACGATGCTGTTGGTGGTGGTGGTGACGGTGGTGGTGATGGTGGTGACAGTACTGGCAGAGATGATAGTGTTGGTGGTGGTGATGGTAGTAGCAGTGATGGTGTGGTCACTCTTCCTGTTGCTGACAGGAATAAAGTATCAGGGAAGAATTCACAACCTCCTCACCCCTTTTTTTGGGGCTTCCGGAGTCCCCAAGCTGCTGTGCAGAGAACAGGAGAATTCCAAGCAGCCAAGAGACTACACTGGCTCCCCAGAGAGGTCCTGAGCTTTGCTAACACGAGAGGTGGGAGACAGGGGTCTGGGGGGAAACCGAGAGAGGGATTCTTAGCAGATGCTGCTAGTAGAGGTACCTTGGGAAAAAAGATGGAGAAAGAGAGTTTCCTGCAAGTTCTGCTCCATGGCACAAGACAGAATTTCTTCCTTTTGCCAAGAGACTTTAGCAAAGACATTTTCTAAGGTTTCTGGAATCCACCAGCTTCAAGGTGGAATTACCGTGGCTCTGGCTTATTGAGGTCACCCAAGGGTGATAACAAAATTGACCCTGAGTCGGGGGATTCTGGTTCTCCGAAACCCTTGCCCTGTGTGTTTTCCCGGCTTCTCTGCCAAGTGCACCCCTTCCTGAGGCCCCTGCCCTGGGCACCATGGAATTCTGCCCAGTGCCTGGCAAGGCAGGGGAAAGCAGGGCTCTCGAGGAAAGCAAATTAAACCATCCATCACTCTGACTGGGAATTAATTAGCAATACTCGCACCAGAGGAGCCAGGGCCCAGAGACAGACAGACTGGGATCTGGAGGCAGGTGCGGGAGGGCAGGGGAACATTTGGGTTTATTGCCTTCGGGCCTGTTTCCTTCCTGAGCCCAGGAGGGACAGAGGGCACAAGAGGCACAGGGCAGGGTTGGAACGGGGCCCCTCAGCCAGCAGCCAGCCCAGAGCCGGCTGGAGACGGACCCAGCCAGAGGATGGACTTGTGGCAGGTTCTGGAAACCTAACGCATTGCAGTTATCTATTATACTTCCTAGCAGACGGTTAAAGCCACACACCGTCCAGTGAACAGTGGGCTCCAAACAGGGGAAAGGCCCAAAACTGACAAGATGACACATCTTGGTAAAAAATTTTTAAACACAAAGAAAAAGGCTGCTCCGAGTGATCCAACAGAAACATAAGCAGAAGAGCATTTGAAGCATCTAGCTGAGGAACTGAAGATGTAAGCAGGAGTCAATAAGTGTAACATACTAGTTGAATTCTGAAACAGACAAGTCATAGTCAAAGAATAAAAAAAAAAAAATCAACTTATACAGATTTCTCCTCCACCACAATCGATGCCTCAGCCAGAGATCTATGCAGATCAGCTGTATAGATTCCCAAAGGGAAGGATGAGATCTGGAAATTTTGCATCCAGGGGACAAAAGTTACTCATTTGGAAGACACCAGGGTGATACTCAGAAATTGGAAAAGTCTCTGACATTTTTACCAGGTAAGCACCTTTTCTGCAAAGAATGTTTAAAAATTTTCTCCCTAATCATGTAGAGATGAATTAGAGAAGGAATTCTTGAATACAGAAATTGTGAAAAGAAGTAAGGAGAAGCACTCAAACATCAGGGTTACAGAGGTCAGGAAATAAAAACATTAACCACTAATAGTTTAATTTAAGGGTAAAGCCAATAAGGAATGTAAAAGTGGAAGAAAAACAGCTAAAAATTTCAAAAATGCTTTCTATTCCACAAAAGGGAATATAAGGTAAGGTGTTTTTATTATTATTTTTTAGGTATAAAGACAGGATTAAGAACTTTAACATTTTTTTTTAAAAAGTCACTAGTAAAATGAAAAACTAGTCGGTTTACCTTCCAAATAAATAATAATCCAAGATAAAAGCAGAGAACAGACCTGTCCAAAGGTAAACTCTAAAGGACGTGAAGGAAGCATGCAAAATGGAAAGCATGAAAGCTGGAAGAGGTCAGGCCAGATGTAACGATCATAACAGTAAGAAAAGTAGCCTAACCCCCCCCTTGTAGAGACACAGTCCCAGATTTGATTAAACGAGATCCGACTAGAGGAACAACTAAACCAAAACGGCACAGAAGGATTTACAAAGAAAAGCCTGTGCAAAGATTTTGCAGCCAAATGTGATCAAATGAATGGGACATGTAATATCACCATCAAGCTATAATTTAAATGAAAAAAGTGTTACCCAAGATAAGAATACCCAAGACTCTAATGACAAAAGGCATAAACCTAACGAGGACATGACATTTTTAAATCTTCAGGTACTGGGAAGATGACTGACATAAACATGGCTACTGGGGACGTGGATGGATACACCGTTTTATAGAGCAATTTTGCTCTATACCAAGAGCCTTTTATATCAAAAGCCTCTGACTGCACATATTCTTTGACCCAGTAATTCCATTTCGGATCATCTGTTATTAAGAACTGATCTAAAACACGGTCAGAGACTTACACCCCAAGATATTAATTATTGTGTTGTCATTCAGAATCACAGAAACTTAGAAATAACCTAATGATACCCAACAAGTGAGGACTAATAGGAAATTTAAATAAGAATATTTAAAATGATGCTTTTGAACAGTTTTAACAACATGGGGGAAAATTTATGCTAAAATATTAGGTGAAAAAAGCAGAAAAAATCTCATACACAGAATGATATTACATATGTTAAGGAAATGTAAGTGGAAAAAAAGCTCAAAGGCGAACTAAATGTTAGCAGCGGTTATGGGTAATGGGTATTAGAAGTGATCTGAAATTTTTCTTTATGCTCCCCTACTTCCTAACTCTGGCATATTGAATATGTACTATTTCTATGATAAAAACACCATAACAAAACTCGACATGCACAAAAACAACAGGAGTAAAAAAAAGGGAAGGAAAAACATTGGAAATATAAAGATTAAATGACAAACTGCAATTCAGTATGAGAAATCCACTCCCTGCTCTCCCATAGGACAGAAAACTTAGACAGTAACAACTAGGAGTACAAAAGGCATTGTCAGGAAAATTTTGCAAAATCTTTGAAATGGGCAAAAAGGATGACTGGGTTTCCTGTCTAGGATACCTTTTCGTGTTTTCTGAGTCTTTCCTTGTCTTAAAGCCACTTTTAAAACTCTGTAAGATGAAGAAAACTGCAAACGCAAACGATTCCTGTCCACAGAAATGCAAATGAATTTTGTCTGGCAGAATACAACTGATTATAGCCCTGTGGAAGATGACCAGTTTTTTATATCTACTCGCAAGTTCATCTGCCTCGACATATGTACGTGAGGTTTTGGAATTCTTCTTTAAGCCAGTTTTAATATCTTACTGGTTCCCTCATTAATTAATGCATTAATAAAATCTTTGACACCTGTTCATTTTATATTTGAACAAGGGACATGATTTTACTTTTTAATAAAATTATCTTTTAGCAGCCTTGATTTCATAACCAAGAAAGGGGAACTGTTTTTCAAATTTTAAATTCCAAAAGCATGATCCACATCTTCTTCCCCAGTGTCCATGAGATAATTACAGAAAGAAATAAAATATTATGTAATGACATCACAACATACTAAAAAAAAAAAAAGACGAAAGAGAATCTTTACTTGTCCCTTGGTTTTATCATAACACGACAATAAGGGAAATGAATGAGAGCATGACAGACTGTTCAGAAAATAAATGAGAATGAAAATACTACAGATGAAAACCTATGGGTTGCAGTGAATTTATATGTCAAGTTTATGATATAAAAGCATTCCATTTCACATATTAAAAAAAAAACCAACCATAACAACAAACCCAAGGAAGTAGGAGGAAAGAAATAATGATGAAACTATCAATTAAAAAACATATAGTAAAATGTAAATAAATGAATCAGGGGCTGATTGTTAGAAAAAGTGAGCTGAAACAGGCTAACCTCTGTCACATACACGTTTTAAAAATACAGGACAAAATTTAAAATGAGACCTGAGCTATACCAGCAGATTTTTTTTTTAACTTAATCTGTATTAAATGCCTATTTTGTGCTAAACAATGTTTTAGAATTTTTAAAGACTCAGAACAGCATCCAATGCGTAACTGATCATAAAACTACGTGAACGCTTAGTTTAAAAACACACTGATATGGAGACAAAGAGTCAAAAACTTGACTGAAACTACAGTTGATCTTAATTATTAAAATTATTCCCTCCCCCATTTAGAACCTTGACACAAGTGTTTGGATAAATTCTTTCCATCTTGAATAGGGAAATGATTCTACGTCAGAGAAGCTGATTCACAGACAGAAAGTGTTCAAAACAATCTCCCAATTAATTCCCAAACCTCAACCGAACTCGATTCTCAACCGAGACAGAGATAAATCATTCATCTGGCAATAAGGATTCAGCAGTGCAATAAAAGAAGACTGCACCAATTAGGGTTTATCACAGGAAGTGAAGGATTGTTCAATACCAGAGCATCTAATAATAGAAACCACCCCATCAATAGCTTAAGAAAAATCATATGATCATTTAAAAATACCAAAAAGGCATTTGGGAAAACAAAAAACAAAAAAACAAAACACTACCACCTCCTAGGACAAAACTTAACAAAGGAAATACAAAAAATATTTCTTTATTGTGCTGAAGAGGATTCTAAAAACAGGAGCTGGTACTAATATACTAAAGAGTGGAGAAAATCGAGAGAGGTACACTTGGACATTGAAAGCAAGTAAGGCTGCCTGACGAAGCGCTGTCAGAATGTTGTAGAATTGGGGGAAATGCAATAGTACACACCAGGGAAATAAGAGGAACATATATTAGAAATGAAGAGGTAACTATAATAGTTAATGGATGCTGTGACTGCACCCCAAGAAAGCAAAGGGGTCCACTGAAATTGATAAAAGAAAAACATTAAAAAGAAATTGAGTTGCATTTCTGCCAACAAAAACTAGCTAGAAAATCCAGAAGAACAAGAAATGCCATTTTCTCCTGCAGTGACCCACCACCACCACAATTAAAAGCCACCTAGGGTACACCTGACATCACAGGTGCACGGTTCACGAGAGCAAGAACTCTAAAAAGGCTCTGAACTGTTTTGGCGGATGTCAAGGGGTCCCCTCCTTGGAGGAGAAGGATGGGATGTTCCGGACATGCATGGCGAAGGCCCAGAAGCAACCACTGAGGTTGGCTCACATGCC
Source organism: Bradypus variegatus (assembly GCA_004027775.1). Taxonomy (NCBI): domain Eukaryota; kingdom Metazoa; phylum Chordata; class Mammalia; order Pilosa; family Bradypodidae; genus Bradypus; species Bradypus variegatus. The sequence goes on along the minus strand of PVKY010003024.1, from coordinate 12,105 downwards.
CAGAGCCCTGTGTCGTGTGTGGGGCCCCTTGCACAGCCCGTCAGGGGCGGGGCCGGGCCTGGCACCTGTCCCAGCAACTCGGAAGCCTGGGATCTCCCCACACCCCCTTCTCCCCACTGCCCACCTCGACACTTTCAGAATATCAAACAATATTCTAAAAATATGGATGAGGCAGGGGAGTCAGCCACACATGATATTAAAATATATTTTAAAACAGCAAAACTCAGAACAGTGCCGGGCTAGCATGGAAATGGAAATGTGGATTGGCAGAGGTTCAGGAAGAGACCTGGATTTTTTGGACATATGGGAAGAGAGGGATACTCAAACACATGGCAGAGCAAGGATGCAGCACTTGGGAAAACATACGTGATGGATCTTCCCATCATGGGAGCCTGATCATAAAACTGCCCGCTGACTTTGCTCTGGGCCAGGCCCTGAACCAGGCATCTTGCAAACCTCACTTCATTTGATCCTCACCGAGATCAAACTGCCATTTCACAGATGGGGAAACTGAGGCTCAGGGAGGCAAGTGATCTGCTGGGGGTCCTTCAACCAGGTCTGGCTGACTGTCGACGAAGCTCCCCAGCATCCACCAGCAGGCGGGCTGGCGTCCCCTGACCTCCCGGGGCTCCCTCTCTGTGGGTGGCCGTGTCCCGGCTGAGTGTCCTTGCTGATGACCCTCCAGTTGCTCCCTGGGCATGGCGTCCCATGCTGTACTCTGTCTCTTGCTGGGTCCTTGACTGACTTTCCCCCACTCACCTCAGGCTGCTGCTGTGGCTTCCGGCTGTGGCTCTGCTGGGTGCAGGTTCTGAGCCCATTTCCACAGCTATAACTTGGGGGAAATGGTACCCCCCACCCTCAGGGGTGCTGTGAGGATTGAGAGGCTGTGCATGGACCATAAAGGCTGTGTGTGGATGCCTACTGCACCTCTTCTCTGAAGATACGGGGACGGGACCCACCCTGTCCCCTCCAGGAGCCTGGCCCCGGGGTGCAGACTCACAGCAGGGAACGGGGCTTGGGAACAGGCTGCTTATGTCCATCCAAGTTACAACTAGGAAGGCAAGGAGAGCCCAGAGAAGGGACAGGGAGCCTGGACTCCAGGGACAGCAGCCCACACCTGGATGGCTCAGCCCTCCGTCACATCCTCTGGGACATAAATGCAAACAGCGCAGGGGACAGCCAGCCAGGCCATGGACGTGTGCAGGCCCAGAGGGAGCCCTGCACCCGGCCTGTTCCGAGGTTCCTGCAGGGTTCACTGCCCGGCACAGCTTCTGGCTCTGCTCCGTCGCTGTCACACAAGACACTGCCAGACCCCTCGGTCAAGTTCAGATGTGCTGAACCCCCCCACTTCCCAGCCCTTCCCCCCAGGGCCCTGCAGAGGAGAGGCACGTGCTCGGCAAGTGTGACGACCCATCGCAGTCCCCTGAGGGCTCGGTGGCACTGCTGCCCCTTCCAGACTCCATCCTGGCACCACGCCCAACGTGCCAGGCTGCAAAGGCGCCCAGCTCCGAGGAAGGGCCCCCAGCTCCACCCAGACCCTGGCGTAAGGGAGCGCCAACAAAGGTGATCGCTGCGACTCCACCGTTATCTCACTTTCTGTAACTTGTAACTCCCTGAGCTGTAACCCAGAGCCCTGTTTCTTTAATGCTGATGCCATCTTAAAACCACAAAATTGTTACTCTGTAACTGGATAGTAACAAGACAACTCATGACTGGCCCCACTTGTGTCCTCTTAACTTGTCTTGCAACCCTGAAGTTGGGTGCCCTCGTTAATGAACACGAGTCCGCCCAGAACAGAGCACCCCAATTCCTAGGCTATCTTGCTAGATCAAGGCAGTTCTAACCAGAGCTCGCCTGCCTGGTACGCACGGGAGCCTAAACCTTACAATTCAAGTAAACGAAGCACGTAATCAACTGGCACATGTTCAGTGATGAGACTGTCCCTAACCTCGTCTTCTCGAGCCACCTTGCTCATGACCTGAGCCTGCCAGCTTGTCTGAATGCTGAGGCACCACGAGCTCCTCCGGCTGGACAGGCCCATCTGAGGACTGCCGTCTCCACGGGGCTAGCCCCGGATAAATGCTTTCTCTTCCGAAACTCCCGATGCACATCAGCCGAGGACTCACTTTGGATCACAACACGGAGGCTGAAGCTGACGGCGCTGACAGCCTCCCTCGGCAGGCGTCCACCAAGCCGCTCGCCTGTCGTCACGCTCTGTCTCGGCTGCCTCCAGCAGCCCCCGGCTGAGCTCACCCCAGGGCCAGCCCCCCTCAACACCGGCCACTGCAAATCCAGGCATGCCCGGACCCCCAGGTGGGGGGCTTGAGGCATTTGGAGCCCGGACCCCCGGGGCCACCCACAGCCGCTTACCTTCTTGGTGTAGCCCATGGCCTTCAGGACGGAATGGTTCAGGGTCTCCAGGGAGGCCAGGACGTCCTCGTAGTCCCCCATGTGCTCCACGAAGTAATCTGGGGGAAGCGTCACAGGGAATCCTGAGCCTCCCGCGGGTCCCACTGGTGCCCCTCACTGCCTCTCACCATCCCGTCCCAGGACCCCCATCAGTGGTCCCCGTGCAGCTGGCACCTACCACACAGCTCCTTGGTGTCCACATGGCTGCAGAGAGAGAGAGAGAGGGAAGGAGAGGGAGAGGAAGTGTGTCAGTTGGCAGGCCTGTCCCATCCCACCAGCCCCAAAGCCCCACGACATGGAAAAGGGCCCTCCTGGTGGAAGAAGCTGAGCACAAGGAGGCCGCACACGAGGTGAAGACACAGGTGCTGGCTTTGCGCCCAGAGGAGGAAGAAGGTACCAGCCAGGAGTTAAGGGCCTGGGGTGTTGTGCAGGTTCTGATAACTTCCCCTTTCTGGGCCCTACTTCCCTCTTCTGTGAGTGGAGGGGGCCGGCCTTGAACACTGTGCTTGGGGGAACCCAGATTCCACAAGCTGCTTCCTGCTAACAGGGTTCTGGGGCCAAATTAATCTGGGCTCAGAGGGTTTGCATGCTCTCTTCCTCTCTTGAAGGTGTCTCCAGTTTACTTTGCATATTAAAAGTTCTGACAAGTCCTACAGAAAGGAAACCTGTTTAATTTTGTTTGAACTAGCATTTAACAAATCTTTTTGATCCACATAAATTGTTTGATGCAGGAAGCCGATTTAACATTCCAAGGAGCCAAAGTTTACTGAGCACACCTTAGGGAATGCTGGAGAGAATAACCCTAAGGGTCTTTAGAGAGCCTCCCTTACTCCCCACTCTCACGGTTGAGCTCTCAAACCAGCCGCCCTCCTCCCAGCCTCCCCCCAGCTGGCCCCACAAAGGGCACTGATTGATGGCCCCTTTGAAGGGCCCCAGGGACTGGCACCGCTCAGAAACCTCCACCCAGCCTGGAGGCCAAGCCCTTCTCTCTGAGCCTGCAGCCTGAAGCCATTTCCCCACAGGAGCCTGGGGCGGGGGGGGCTTTCCCCAGGGGAGATGCTTGTTCCACCTGCTCTGCCCTGGTCCCCAGTCCAAGCCTCTCCACACATCCCAGAACATTCTCAGCCCTAATGTTTTGGTCCCTTGCAAAGCAGCCAGCTGGTGGCCCCTCGTCCGGACCACCTCCAGCCAGTCTTGGGGGGCTTCAACTTATAAAATCTGCCCTGAACTGCCCCCTAGGAACTCTGGATCACCCACATGGGCCTGAGGACAGTGAGCAGGTAGGGGTTTTGGTCTGTTCTGAAGATGGGGTTAAGGAAGGAGCTGGGCCTCATCCTGTTTGGATGAGGTGCTTAATTAGGTGTAGGCTTGGAAGTAGGGTTAAGAGTTAGTATCTGGCTACGGTTTGGTTTGGAATGGGGGTTAGTGTTCAGGAAGGAGTATTCCACAGTGCACACGGGCACCGGGAGTCAGCATAAGGCATGGTGAATGCTGGGCATTAGGGTTGGGGTGACGGTCAGAACTGGGTTAGCAGGAGGATAAAGTCATTGCCAACTTCCCATTTTTTGTTTTCCTGCAAAATCTAGGGTCTCCCCTTGCTTAGCCATGTGTGTTCGGGAAAGACAAACTTGTGATAGTTGCCAATGCAATAACTTTTCCACCCCAAATCATCCCAGCAGTGAGGGCTTTGTAGATCTGACTTTTGGATTAGTGAGTTTGGGGACTCTTTGGGATGCCAGCCCCCACAGGGGTGTGGAAAATGGAGACTTGCTAGTGGATGAAAAGGAAGATGCCTCCTCCACAGCCCTGCTCTGGGAACCACGGTTTAGGCTCACTTGGTGTTGTCACAGTCAATCGTGTGGAAGAGATCCTCGAGTTCTTGCTCGTTGAGGACACCATCTGCAAAGAAGAGCTGGAATTCCTCCAAGGACAACTTCCCATCGTCTACAAGGAAGGAAGGAGGGAAAGCAGTTGGTGTCTACAGAGACAGAACTGATAAGGCCAGTTCATATATAGTCCCCAAACCCAGGAAATTCCCAAACTAACAAACTCCAGCTCACATAACCCCTGCCCACCCTGCTAATTCCAAAACTAACATAACCCCAGCTCAGATAACCCCTGCACATCCAGCTAATTCTCAGGCTAAAAGATAAATTCCATATCTGATAACCTCTGCCTATCCAGCTAATTCCCAACGCAACTGTTAAATGCCAGCTCAGCTCATCCTTGCCGACTCAGCTAAGCCGTAAACTAAAAGAAACTCAAGATCAGATAACTTCTACCTCACCTAATTTCCAAACTAACAGACAGACTCCACCTTAGATAACCCCTGCCTACCCAGGTAATTCCCAAACTAGCCAGTAAACTCCAGTTCACAATCCTTGACTTATACAGCTAATGCCCAAACCCAGAGACCAACATCTGTTTACATATAATTCCCAAAACAACAAATAATACAACTTTAATAACCAGTTCTGGGAGCTCACTCTGTACCATGCGTTTTAAATACACTCAACAGATAAAAAGTATCTGCTCCCTGCCAGGCAATCTGCTCTCATTTAATTCCCACGATCACTTGGGCTATTTGAGGCAGCCTGATTTAAGTCACTTGCCCAAGGGAACAGCACCAGTAAGGGGCAGATGCAAAGCCAGGTAGTTCTGATTAACCACCATCCACGATTGTTCCAGAAGCCCAGAGATTCTTCCCATTTAGATCATTGTCAACCCCAGCACCCACCTCCTGACTCTGAGAGGGGGCACGTGGCTTTACCCCCCCCTCCCCCACTGCTCCCACCCACTCGGCAAACTTCAGGCCCACCCCCCAGGCAGCCGCCTTGCTTGGGCTGAATGGAGATGCTGCCAAGTGTTGGCCTGGAGATCTCACTCTTGCCTCCTTTCCCAGGGCCACAGATGAGCTGTCAGGAGCCAAACCATGAAGGAAGAAGGCGCCAGGGCTGGCCTGGGCCCAGCACTTCCCTGTCCCCAGTCTGGGCTGGAGGCTGTGATTCTGGGGTGGGGAGGCTGGACCCCATGGCTGATACCTGCCCCGTCCCACCCTCCCCTCGCCTCCCTCTCTGCTCCCTGCACTTGTGGTTGCTCTGGGCATCTGTAGTTGCTGGGGACACTTCTGGCCCCTCCAGGAGGGTATCGTGGGCCTGAGGGAGGAGGCTCGCAACAGGACATCAGTGATCCCAGGAGAAACTGTCCCCAAGCCACAGCCTCAGCTCCTCTTGTGCAGATAGACCTCTGAGCAAAACCTAGCCAGCCAAGTCTCAATCCCCCACTCCTCAAGGATCCAGAACATTCACTCCTCCTTAATGGGAACCGTGTCTGGGAGAGGCAGCAGCGGTCAGAGAGAAGGGCGAGTCCATGGCACTTTACGGCCCCCGGCCTCTGTACGCAGACCCCCTTCTGTTACTTCCAACCGCTGGGTGATGAAAGCTGGGTGCTTGGGACAAGGACCCGTGCTAGCCCATTTGCCACCTCGACAGATTAGAAAAGCTGCCCCTCCTTTCCTCAGAGGGGAGATGGCCCCAAGCTGGGATCCCGAGACAGAGTGGAGTGCAGGCTGGCCCGGGGCCCTTCCGTCCCTCATGCAAGGGGCCTCGTGCAGGGCACCATCTGCCCAGCTGTCCACACAGACGGACTTGCTTTAAAGGTGCCAGTGTTTCCATCTCTGCTTCCAGCAACTCTGCTCAGGGAAGGGCAAAAGGACAAACTTGGGAGAGCCAACCTCACACTTTGCCCTGGCTTCACCCCACCTGCCTCCTTGCTGGTCTGATAAAGTCCAAGGTGTCAGGACAGGAGGGAGAGAGGACAAACGTAAGCATGTGTGTATGTGCTTTCTTGGGGGGGGGGCCTGGGGCAACACCCAAACATGCTTCCAAGATCCTGGATTCTTCAGAGGAAGAATGAATTTGTCACTTTCAAAAAAGACAAAAAAAAAAAAACAAAAATAAAAACCCAAAAACCAGCTATAAGTGCACAAAATCAGCTGTGAGATACATAAAGTGTATCTTTTAATTCTGTGACAGAGGAAACCTGCCACTCATTTAGTCTTCCTAACAGTTCCACGGTATAGGTAGCACTATACTCCCATTTGACAGAGGGGCAAACTAAGGCACAAAGAGGTTAAGAAACCTTGCCCAGGTCCCACAGACAGAACTTCAGCACAGGCTTCTGGCTCCCTCGTCCACACTGACCACTCAAACTGGGGCGTGACCTCATGGGAAGAGCTGTCTGCCTTCCACGTGATCAGCGCTGGCCAGTTCCCCACCATAACGGCAGGAGACAGTGGTCGCATCTTGCAAGGCCACTGCAGGGCTGCTTGAAGGAGTGTCTTCAGCCAAGTCTGGACTCAGCAGGAAGAGGGCGAGGACTGATCTGCGTGTCTGCATGGGCATGGTTGTGGAGAGGCCTTCCAAGGCCAAGCCTGGACTCAAGGGAAGGAGTGCCGAGACTGATCAGCCATGTCTGCACAGGCAAGGGACGTCCCAGTGGCCAGGCCCCAACCCTCTCCTGGCCACCTCGGGCTGCTGTCTCCCCACCTGGCTCCACGTGCCTGCCCAAGCACCTCTGCCCACCCCACACTCAGGGAGAACAGGCAGAGGGAGGCCGCCAGGTCTGATCACAAAGCCTTCTTCACTGACATTTATCCTGAAAGTCCGACCACAGGCCTAATGAACCCATATCTGCTAACGAGGGGAAAAACATTTTCTAGCCAGACCTCGGCCCAATTAGACAAGTGAGCTGGCATCTCCCTCTCCAGCACAGACCCTGAGCAGGGCCATTCTCAGGTGTCTTTGCTAATTAGCACGCTCAGCCTCTGTGGCGTGTGACCTTTCAAATGCCAGGCGCCTCTCAACGTCCGCGTCCCTGGAGAGAAACGCGGTCTGGCATTCAGCCCTCTGCCCGCTGCCGCATGCCACACCTTGGGGCTTTACATCCTGGGCCGTTAGCCAGGCCCCTCATTCTGACGGCCCTCTCAGGCCAGGGAAACAGGCCCACACCTCAGAAAAGCAGGCCTGATGGGCAGCCACCAGCCCACGCCACCTCGACCCAGTGCAGGGTCCAGCGAGAGCCTGGGACAGGCCAGGCATTTGCTTGTGTTAAACAAATGTGTGTGGTGCATATGTGTGTATATCTGTATCTATAGCTACACTCACACCTGTGCCCCATCCCTAGACACTATTTTAAAACTGGGCTGGGCTGAACCAGAACTCAGCCTGTTCCACTGGGTGACTGATGCCCTGACGTGGCATTTTTGTCCCCTCCATGTCATTTTTGTCATCTGTACAGCAAGGGGTTGGGTTTGTCACATCCCAGCAGGGCCAAGAGAGGACCAGAGGAGGAGGACAGCCCCCACCTGACCCCAAAGTCCCTGTGGAGCACAGGGTGGGAATCCAACCCTTGCTGGCAAACCAGACTCCACTCTCCAAGGCCTGCAATCAACCCAGCTGGAGTCAGGACTGAATGATTTCCTACAGACTGCCAGGCCCGGGGCTCAACTCTCCATCCCCACGCTACCCGCTGCAGGAGGTATTGTCTTCGAGCTCGTTTGCCAACAGGGAAACTGAGGGCCTGAGAATTTAGTGACTTGCCCGAGGTCACACAGCTGCTGAGTGCCTGAGCCAGGATCTGAACCCAGGCTGCTGGGCTCCGGAGCTGTCACTCTTCACCGTGCCCGAGTCAGAGGAGGGGGAGCAGGCCGCACTTGCCCACCGCAAACCTGGTGCCAGCCCACCCCCAGGCTCCTGCCCATGCTGGGCAGCTCCCTTACAGGAACCTCCTGATGGGCGGGACACACTCAGGTATGCAGGTCAACAGTTATGAGGAGGCCTCATCACAGACCACGCCACCTGTGAGTCAAGACTCACAGCCTTATAGACACACTGACAGCCAGCCAGACAGACACGGAGTCACCCCAGAGCTGGCCATGTCAGCTGCCCTCACGGTGGCATGCACGGCCACTCTCCTCTGTGAATTAATCGGCTAATGTCGCTCTGCAGACATCTGCTGAGGGCCTCCCGTCCAGTGTGTTTCGGCCGCAGCTCAGGGGACAAGCCCAAGCCCCTTCCCTTGAAGGCCTCCCCATCTGCTTGGGGGCCTGCAGCATACCCAGGAGGCTACTACTCGGCCACACACCTGACCCCACCAAGGGCCACCAAGTCTCCCTGTTCCCATGGATGAGTCCCCTTGACCTCTTTCAGCACACCTCTAAAGGGTCAGGCCTCCAGCTGACTGTTTGCTGCATGTCACCTGAGCTGTCTGTCCCCCCACATCCCTCTCCCCTGCCTCCTCCCCTCCAGATCCAATTTCTGGGTCCTTCGCCCAAGGGAGGGGCCACCATCACCCCCAGATGTGTCACAGTTGCCAGCCCAGGCCTTGGGACCCATCCCATCCCCGAGAGCCTCACATTCCAGCTTCCCACAGCAACTCCCAGGGACAGGGAGGGGGCTGGGGTGCTCGCCAAATGGGCCGGAGCTGCCCTCTTGAACTCCAGTCCTCGCAGGAGGATGATGACGGAGTGCTCTCGGGGAGGCTGGGGGGCCCCGAAGTTGGGCGTAAGGTCCTAGGGTTCCCTATTCCCCCCAGCACAGGCCTCGCTACTCATTAATTAATTTCTAAATGAACAAATGAATAAACATTGAGCACCACTTAATTCTTTAAAAAAAAAAAAAAAGGTCTGTCAGGCCCATGTCCTCCTGGATTTTCCCAACAGCCCAGGGGAGCAGGCAGGTCAGGTGTCACTGCCCCCATTTGACAGATGGGGAAACTGAGGCCCAGAGAGGGACAGTGTCCTGGTTTAGGGTGACAGGGAGCTGCTTTGGGTCTGATCATAATGACTATGGCAGTTGTAAGAAGTTGCAGAACTCTGATATTTTATTCCTCCCCATTGTGAGGTCAGGTATGACTTTGTAAGTGATATTCTTCCCAGCACCCAGCCTTCCTGGGGCTGTGTGGGGAGCCTTTCCAGGAACTCAGGAGAACATGGGTGTATACCCCAAAACTGAATAAAGGGACTCAGATATACACAAACACAAACTAGTCACAGTAACCAAAAGGTGGCCACAACCCAAGCGTCCGTCACCCAGTGAATGACCAAACACAATGGGGCAGCCACGCAACAGGGCAGCACTCTGCAAGCATAACATGGTGATACGTGCGCAGACATGGGTGAAACCCGAAGGCGTGATGCCCAGTGAAAGAAGCCAGACACAGAAGGACAAGTATCATATGATTCCATCCATTCTCAATGCCCAGAACATCCACCAAGCAGAGAGCAGATTCGTGGTTGCTGGTGGCCATGGGGGAAGGGACGGGGATAACAACATAGCAAATGTACTAATACCATCGAATTGTATCCTGTGAAAGGATTAATGGTTAACTCTGTAATGTAAGTTCTCTCAATTAAAAAATCTTTTTATTAAAAACAAGAAAAAGAGGGGCAGTTTAGAGGCATGAATTCTTTTGGCAACAGCTACTCATGTTGTTGGGGAGGCTGGGAGATGTAGGGGAAAGAGCTGGAGGTCCACAGCAGAGCCTCAATTCCTTTCACACTGGCTGGGCAACCCCGGACCAGTCACCTAACCTCTCTGGGCCTTGACGGCATCAACAAAACAGGGGCGACGGCACCAAGCCCATCCCGCCTTGTCCAGCCCAACTTCACGCACCAAGCACTCGCTCGCCAGGGCGAGGCCCCTCTGGGCATCACGGACATACACTCGCTGAACCCTCACAGCGTCCCTGTCAGGATCCCCGTGGCACAGATACGGAAGCCGAGACACAGAGCAGAGCCATGCTCTGCCCTGCTGACTTCACAGTCCTGTGCTCCTAACGTTTAGGGCTCGGGCGGTCGTGTCCCCGACCCCTGTGCCTCCCCAGGAACATCAGGTCCTCGTCCAGTGAGGGGAAACTCACCATTTTTGTCTGCACGGCGGAAAATCTGCAGAGGAGAGAGGTCCAGTGAGCCCGGGGCCCAGAGGGGGCAGCGTCCAGCGGCTTCGGACACGACGTGCAATCCCACCCCCAGCCAGGAGCAGCTGCGGCCTGGGGAAGCTGAGCCTCCCCGCGCCCCCAGCGGGAGGAGACCCCCGGGCTGGGATGCGGGGGCTGGGGGCGGGATGTTTCTCCAGCAGCTGCTGCGGAAGCAGCGGCCCACTCTCCCTTCTGTGCTGCCAGCTGCCCACCACCACGCTGACACACACCCAGACACACGCACACCTGTGTGTGCACAGCCATCGTCCGTGCCATTTCACCCACTGACACATGCCCAATCACACACAACCTCGCTCAGAGTTAGCATCCCATGGGCACAGCCAACACCTGGGGGGGGGTTTCTCCAGGGAGGGGGAATCCAGTGTGCACAGAGGCGACTGGGGGAAGCATGAGGCGTAGGGACTGGCTGGACCCCCCACCCCAGCTCAGGGTGGGCTATTTTTCAGGTGGGCTTGTGGGTAGAAGCAGGTGCCAGGAGCTCAGAAAATCTGGGGCAGAAGGTACCTGGCTGCACGGGGCAGGGACGGTGGAGGAGGGGGTCCACCACCGGCCTCAGCTCTCCTCCTGGGAGCCCTCTTCCAAGCTGGGGGAGGCAGGACCAGGGTTGCCGCCACTGCCGCCTCCGGCCTTTCCAGCGACACACCTGTGCATACCTGGGGCCGAGCCGGTCGGCGTCCATCCAGGAAAGGCTGGCAGCCGGCAGGGCATGGCCGCCCAGAGCTGCCGCCCCAACGGGCAGCCAAGCCAGCAGCTCCTCTCCCTCCCCCAGGCCACAAGCACCTGGGGAGCTTTTAAAACCCCAGGCTGCACCCCCGCAGCAATTAAATCAGCCTGTCTGGGGTTGGACCCAGGTATTTCTAAAGCTTCCCAGGTACAGCCAATGTTAAAACCCGTGTGCCGGGACCCTGCCATACAAAGAAGCGAAGTTCAAGGACCAGCAGCTGTGGCTTCACCTGGGCGCTTGTTAGAAATGCAGAATCTCGGGCCCCACCCGGACCCAGAATCAGAACCTGCATTTTAAACAGATGCGCTGGGGATTCGTATGCACCTAAAACTCCGACGAGGATCCAGGGCATGGGCCGGAGCCCACTCGGTTGAACTGACTTATTTTAGCAGGAACGGAGGGGTGGTGACCTGCCCCAGGCGCCCAGAGTCCTTCTGAGACGGCAGGCAGGCAAGAGGAGCTGATGGGAGGAGCAGGGGGAGGCCTGGGGCCTCCGACCATCCCACTTTGGGTCCCGGCCCTGCGGCAAAGGAGAGATGGCCCCACCCCACATCCCTGCAAACAGTGGGGGCAGGGGGTCATCACCCTTATGGGGTCCCAGGGGTGGTCAGACTGAGGCAGCAGCTCAGGGAAGGCTCCTAAACATGCCCCCGGGACCCCTAGGGGACCAACCCCCCACCCCCTTTAGCAGAATCCTGAGTCTGGGTCCTGGGCAGGAACCACTGTGGCTGGGGCAGAAAGGGGGGCAATTATCAGACCACCCTGGCTCCCTCTCAAAGACCCAGCCTGGGCACCCCACACCCCTCCTCCTGACTGGGCAAGCCCCCCCAAGCCTGGGGTCCCAACCTGGGAATCCCCAGAGACTCCCTTGAGCCGGGTACGTGACTGTCAGCCAAATGAACCTTGGGACCGCAGCCGACAATATCAGCTCCAGGAATCTGCACAGGCACCTGTGGGTGCCCTCTGTCCCCCCC